>APFE030956591.1:4937-16380 GCA_000404065.3 Pinus taeda | reverse complement strand
GAAAATTTGTTTATGAGAGAAAAGCAATCGATACCATACAAACTCATTGTGTTCCAAATATAAAGTCACAATGCGTAACTTTTGTGTGTTTTGCACATTATGGAGATTGAAATATTGCTCCATCTATAGTATCCATGTTATAGGTTCCTTGGGATAAAACTTCCTCATATTGATATTTTGAACATGGTGGGTCTTCAAACCGACATTAGAGTCTATGAAATCATGACTAACATTTCTTTTATTCCCATCATGAGTTTCCTCTACTACATTTTCGCCATTAGGAATAATTTCTTATAGCAACTTTGCCAAACCTCCTTTCAAACCTTCCATGTCTTTCTTCAAATATTTAATGTTTAATTCTAAACCATCCATCTTCGCTTCCACACCATCCATATTAGCTTGCACTCCATTAATCTTAGCTTTCAAGCGTTTATTTAAACCATCCATCATAGCTTTTTTTACTTTTTGTGAGAGTAAAATTTGTTGCACTTGGTATCGTAAGTTTGATATATCACATTGCATTTCTTCCTCTTATTCATCATTCATGCTAGAGATTTTAGGTTTCTAGCTAGATGTTTCCATTTTATTTCTTCAGAGCATCAATTAATGATAAATATGCTTCACTGTGCCCTTCAAATAACTTGAAACAATTTTTTCAAACAAAACTTAAAGACTAAACACCTTTTCACTCTTTGTAGGAGATTGATATTGAATCTGTTGTATATCTGTAATTTCGGATCTCAAGGTCTCATTTTGTCTTATGATATCCCTCTACGTCCTATTTCCAACCTGAGAAATCTGATCCACAATGGATTCTCCCAGAAAGAGTTACATAAAATCTCCCACAATAACCTCATTTTACACTAGTTGAGTAGAGCGAACTCATACGAAGTTCCATGCGTCACAGTTTCGAACTTCAGACCTGAAAATCATACACATAAAAGTGAATTCATTCCTCTTTTGGTAGCAATTTATGAAATTTGAATTTGATCCTTAGAGAAAATGTTATAATTATTTTCCCAAGCTTACATGTTTGAGATCAATTCGGGAGCATGCAAAAACCCTAACGTTAGTTCATATCTCTAAAAGTATAGCAACATAAGATCTGAAATTTTTTCCCAAGGTTCATCGTGATTTCGCCTCAAATTGGTTTTAATTTCAGATTCTGAGGATTCACAAAAAAAACATTATAGCGAAAATTGCACGATGACATGTTTGAAGTAGTGAAACCCTAGAAACCAAATCTCTCATACCAATTGTTATGAAATGAGCTCTTAAAATAGAAGAATGAGATACATCATCGACTTCAAAATTAGCCTTTTCGAGAGGGGAACCTCCTTTACATTATACAAATGAACGATTCTTGGATGATTCAAATGATAAGACCTCCTTTCTATATATAGGAGTCTAAGTGGTCACAATTTAATCAAAGTCGACACAACAATAATAATGTAAGGGCAGAACAATAAAAATAGTGGGCTTCTATGGGGAAAAATAATAAAACTTTGGTGACAAATCGGCACAAAAATAACAATAAGGGGCTATAATGACAATAATAATAAGGGAATACACAAGTGTTGTAGGGACCTAACACACTCCACAACAATTGCTTTGAAGTAGGGGAATTTCAAGGGTTGTGGAATGCGTGTGTGCAAGATATAAAAAATGCTAGGGACAACCCAAAATTACGTCCTTGTCCACTTTCGAAAAATATCTAACCCAAATACCCAATATATTATAGTTATGGATACTATTTTCAAAACCCATAAAAGGCTACTTTTTATGACACACAGTAATGCACCATGGTGGCTCATTGACATCATGATGCTAGGAGGCACCACTAGATAATGTTTTATTTGGGGTAGGACAATCTAACTCTATAGTTGGGCTAGATCTGTCGATGTCACATGGAGAATCACTTGATCCTCATATATGTATGTGGAGATCTTGTGATCGCGGATGGATTGGAGTAGGCGACATAGCTTTATGGAAGGAGCGTTTAATTATTTTGACCATATTATTATGATATAAGTGTATATATTTGCGTATATATATATATAATATATAATTATATATATATATATATATATATATATATATAATATATATATATAATATATTATATATATATTATATAAACATTATACATGTTTTCTTTATCTATTTGATTATTTTATTAAGTATACAATTTTTTAATTTAACATTTATAATTAAAACATTTTGAAACATTTTAAAACATTTTAAGTATTTTTTCTTTTCTTTGTTTTTCATTGCTAAAATTTTATCATATAATATTTATGAAAATTTCAATTTTGGAATTATGGTGGGTGAAAACTAATGATGGTTTTTCATGAGGCATTAGTGGCAATGCAAACTTGGGAAAACAATATTCTATTAAGTCAAATGAATGATCAGATGTAGCTATGAAATGTATTTGAATATGGCCCTAAATGACAAAATTTATACAAAATAATTGGATTTCGAATATATAATTTTTATTTATAGAAATTGTGCCAAACTATGTAAACATTGAGTTTAACTATCATCGTTATGTTATTTTTCATGCAAATACAATATAGGTTTTTTTAGTGTAACATTTAAGTACTCAAATGATAGAATCTCAAAGAATTTTTTTTTTGAGTACCTAAATTATGGAATGATGGAGGATGACCTCTATCTCTACTTCCATCACCCAAGATAGATTCAATATATTTTAGTATAATCCCTCAAGCCACTAGCTGAACTAATTGAATTCTCCCTCTCTTTAGCTCACTCATTAATTAGTCACCAATCAATAGATCCCAACTTTTTTGTTACTTGATAGAGTTTCTGAGTTATGTTAGTATAATGTGGAAACATCTAATATGAGTTGCAAACTGATAAATAACATGATAGCTAAAATTCACATAGGCCAATATCTCAATCTCTATGTCACTTGTAAACTCAATTGTCATCTCGCCACATCCTTTGCACTATTGTACCTTTTAATGATATCACATTAACAAAACATTTAGCTACATCATCCCCATGTTATCACCACATCATATACACACCAATTCCATGTTAGCACCGTAACCTCATCTCTCATGTCCAAATATTATTGTATCCAAATGTATTAGGAAGAAAGGCCCAAAAAGGGCTTTAAAATATCATAGTACCTAACAACTTGATATATGTCCATTCAAAATCCAAAAATATCAACTATTGTTAGTATTAGGGAGTGGCACTTCCATTTGATGTAGAATTCCTAGCACACTCTCCTCATCATCGACTAATATCCCCAAACTCTTATGCTCTCCATTAACTGATAGGGTTTAAGTTCGATCTACATCTACTCTTCCACTCAACATTGTTAGTTAAATCTTTACCAATATTGATATCTTGATAGACAATAATCCCATTTATGTACAATTTCTTCTTCATGTCATCATTATCCGGCATATGACCATCGTTTGGGATTAAGGCTTCCAATTCCAAAATTCTCTATGGCGTAATAAAATACGATTAATCCTAATATTCTTATTCATTCTAAAGCCAAATTTCTCTATGGTGTAATAAAAGATGGTTAATCCCTAAACTCTTATTCATTCTAAAACTAGATGGTCAATCTCCAAGTTTCCAAGAGGAAATCCTCAAAATATTTGAGCATACTAGATACTCTAAGAAGGAAATGAAAAATTCTTAGAGTAATTATAAATATAAAGAGGCCTTCAGCAACCATGACGGTAGTTGAATACTCCTTATCTATGCTAGTGAACAACACACTTCTTGCATGAAGCTAGATAGTACATTGCAAACTATTTTCCCTTTGTGAGGATTTCAAATCTCTTCTCCCAAATAAGGAGATGTTTCCTCTGATCATTTGTCCAAGAAGACATACATGGTGGTTGTTAAATCCTTCTGTTAGCCTAGCAAATCTAGCAAAATCACTATGAATTTCACTAGTGTATAAAAATCCATTGAAAATACTAGCCAACAAACTTAAGTTTTTTTAGTGAACTCTATAACACTTGTCATAAAAAGTTTTGTGAAGAAATCTCTCATCACATTCCACACCTTGATATCAAGGATATTTCCCTTTATTAAAAGTCCAAAACACTAATAAGACCTTTCTAATCTCTACAACTAACATAGGGATCCTTTGTTTTGTCAATGGTAGACCATGGTTATTAACTAAAATCTATAGGATCTCCTTAAAATTAACTAGTTATTAAGGCTCTAAGAGAATAAGGGTTACTTTTCCTTATCTACTCTATCAAATTTCTTATTTGGTCAAGGGATGTAATAGCCAAGAACATAGGAATTAACCAAGACTATAGGTATTTTAATCACATCCTCCTTAAGTACATCATAACATTACATAAGAGGGAATGTCAACATCACACAACTATCACAACCGTTAAGGGAAGACCTACCCTGTTACCTCATAGAGAATAAAACACAAGATATGATATCTATTTATTGAGAAATTCATAAATATATAAAATATTTCATTCATTATTTTTTATGAATTTAAGTTCATGAGGGCACTTACTTGGTTTCAAATAAGATGCCTCTGTTAACTAATTAAGGATGAAAAACATTCCACCCCACCATAGAGTTAATTGCACTATTGTAACACCATTTTACTACCCACTTAGGATAGTGTCATTAAAAACGTTGTTGATACCAAAGGAGCGCAATAATACATGCACATATGTAACTTGAAACATATTGACATTCACGAGAAGGAGAAACAATGTAAATATGTTTGATCACTTATATAATAAATTCACCAATTGGATGTATACCTTCAATGCACCATTGAGCTAGAGACCATGCTACTTCAGCGCACTTCGTGGTTGGTCATGATATGGATTTAAGAAAGAACACAATAAAGTATAGAGATAAACATAAACACAGAGATGCAAGAGGAATAATACTTCATTTCATTAATGTAAAATATTGAAATATTCTTAGAAATAGAAATGGAAATAAACTAGCCCGAGCGATGGTAGCTTATCTCTGAGGAGAGATGTGGTGGCTACATGCATGTGAAGTGTGTTACAATGAGGTTGAAGGGCCTTTTCATTGTTGAACAATAAGAGAAAACCCTAAACAACCAAAACTCTAACCCGAGGAGATGTAACACCAAAAGTTTATGGGCCCCGTTGGCATTAGTTGGACAACCAATTTCAAGTGTTCATGAATTTGTTAGATTATCTTTGTTTGATGTGCATGATACCCCATTAGAAAGATAGCTTTGAGGACTATGACGGAAAAGAAGATTTTATGAAAAAAGTGTTGGCGTATATTGGCAAAAAAACATCGTTTAGGGCCTCAAAATGGGTCTTGAAGTTTGGGACCTAAAAAATTGCTAAAAATAGTAAATTGTGCTACAGTTTAAAAAAAATAAAAATTGAAAGAGACAGTTGTGAGGGTCCAAGTGGGATAGGTAGGTGGCCACCAACATCCACCTAGATCATTCCTTCTCCCTTAGGAAGAAATGGTCCCCATTGCATTGAGTGCCTCCGTTAGATGGGAAAACTTCTGCTGAAATTGGTCACGAGTGAGTTGTTCTACAATTTCTAATGTGTTGAGTAATGGTGGGAAGCATGGTTGAGGGCAGTCCACATTGAACACTCAGTGCAAGCCAAGGAATGGGGGAACGTTGTGCTTCAAAGCATTGTTTACCACAACCTTAGTAATGTTGTAAGGATCATATTGGAGTGGTTTTAGCTTCTGATGGGTTGTTGTAAAGTGTTCTTTCTACAGATGAAGCTAGAATTTGTTGCCCACATGAAACTTGTGTGGAACCCAATGTTGATCATGTCACTCCTTGTAGTTGTCATTTTCCGTAATGGAGTAGCCATATATCGTCTTGTTGGGTAAAGGTTCTCATGGAGTCACATCCAACGAATGCTTTACCTAACAGTGTAACGATACCCCTGTGGGTGAGGAGAAGATGTTCCTATATTCTTTCATGACCGTATCCACCACATGATTCTGCTACATGGATGAACCCTTCTCGAGGGACATGGAAGTGGATACAATCTTCCCCTTACTTTGAGTGAGAACCAGAAATAAAATAAATCTCCTAGTCTTGGAGATGATATTATTGCCTTTCTTAGTAGAGATTAAATAAGTGGTGGTAGGTGGGGCTACCTCCGACATCTTGTATAATGTATTACCGAAAGACATAATAAAAACATGAGGCTTTGACTCATACATAGCATGTCACATCCACAAGTATGGTTTGCTTAATAATACATCACAAACATCGAGAGGTGGAACATCACACAACACCTCATCTCTGAAGGGCTTGATGCTCTAGGGAACGCGACAATGCTTACAGACTCAGAGATCTCATCCTTGGTCAAGCCACCAAATGTTGGACAATTGCAGGTGCGGTATGGTTGGTAGTCCCAGCCGTTTCATGACATCTTTTGAAATGAGGTTCTTTTGGCTCCCACTATCAACAATGAATTGCAACGGTGAACCCTTCACCCACATATGTGAGTGAAAAATATTCTCTCCCTCCTCTGGATCTTCGGTCTCATTCTTGAGGATCTTGGCAGTGGCAACAATGGTGTTGGGATTTGTGTCAATGATTTGCTTCCCTTTTCCATTCATCTTTTCGGGTTCTAAATTAGGGTCAGAATATGCATCTGATTTCTAAGCCTTCAACTCGGCCACTAGCAAGTGCTTGGCCCGACACTCACTTGCGTTGTGAGTGGGGCTCTTAAGAAAATCACACCACTTTCATGTGTCCTTCTTTGACTTCATGGTGTTGTTATTTTCTTGCATCTTCAACGTGTTGTCTTAGGTCACCCCACCTTGGCTCTGTCCTTTGTTATTTGAATTTACAAATCCAAAGTCTCACTTCTTTTGTTTAAACTTCTACTCGATCTTTATAGCATATTGGTATGTTGTGCTGAGCAAGGAGATGTACAGGAAATCCATCTCATCCTGGATGTACCTATGTAGGCAGCCGCGGTATTTGAGTACCAAATTTTTCTCAGAATCCTTGATACCCAACTTCGTGTGAAGGGTATGAAAAGCATTGGGAAACTCTGGCACATATTGGTTGCTTCCTTGCCATAGTGTGGTCCACTTTATGTATTTGTCCTCGTAGCTCCTCACATGGTAGTACTTCTCCTTGATGGCATCCCGGAATGAATTCCAAGTGGGAGTGGCTGAAAACAGTGAGTTTGTACTTTCATCCTTCTATTCACAATAGATTTCCCACCAGTCCTTGATGGGGGGGGGGCAACCTTGAGAAGAGAAAAAGTAATATTTTCAGAAAAATAATGAATAGAAAAATAGCCTTTTAGCATATTTAACCATTTATCTATGACACTTGCATCTATCTAACCCTTGAATATGGGGATTTTATATTTAACTTGTGCCTTCAAGGGTGTGGCATTTCCGAAGTAGCTGCTCATAGTAGATGTGTCACCCCTAAGTAGTCGTTGAGGGATCAGGGAAAATTTGTCCATCATCACGTTCCTTTGTCACTCGAGGGATTCTTTGAGCAAGATCTTGATAGGATCTCATACCCCCTTGTCTTTCTTGTCTTCTGCCATGGGAGGCCGTCAGGATTTTCAAGGCTGGTATTGAAAGGTTCAACCAGCTCAAGCCGTAACTCCTTATATCCCGACCTCATTGGGGACATGAAATGAAAAATAGAGAAAGAGAATGCCCCTCTCATACCATTGATTTAGATTTAAACACGAACACAAGAAAGTACAAAAATAAAAATAAATAAAGAGATGTAGCACAAATAATAATTCATTTCATTAATGTAAAATATTTAAATATGCTTACAAACATAAATGGAAATAAACTAGCTTGGGTGATGGTAGCTTATCTCTGAGGAGACATGTGGTACTTATATTCCTTAGAACTATGTTACAATGATGCTCAAGGGAATTTTTATTATTGAGAAATAAGTTAAAATCCTAAACAACCAAAACCTTAACTCGAGGAGATGTAACACCAAGAGTTTATGGGCCCTATTGGGGTTAGTTAGACAACCAACTTCCCGGGGTCATGACTTGGTGATATTATTTGTGTTTTACATGCATGATACCCGATTGGAAAGATCTCTCCAAGGAATACGATGGAAAATGATGATTTTATCAAAAAATGGTAGGTGGTAAATTGCCAAAAAAATGTCGTTTAGGGCCTCACAATGACTCCAGAACTTTAGGGCCCGAAAAATGGCTAAAAATAGTAAATTATGCTACAATTAAGGAAATTGGAAAACTGAAAGAGATAGTTGTGGGTGTCCAAGTGGGATAGGTGGGTGGCCACCAACATCCACCTCGATGAGGTCACCTCTAAGTTGATGTGATGCCCCACTTCCACAAGGGATTCTCAAGCCTAGTACATATCTAGTACTGAATACAAACATGGTCAACTTATCAAACCTTGGTAGCCTCCAAAAAATAGGCCCACATCCCTCATCATCCCCCATACCCAAGTAGTGCACCCTCTTCTCTACACTTGCAGTTCCTTGGGTTGTGCCATTATGTGTCCAACTTGCTCAATTAAGAGATATTTAAGAGTCATGTAGATTCTAAGAGTTCTTACTTCCCTTACGGGTCTCTAAGTAGCCTTTAGTCCCTCACATAGAGACACATGTCCCTACTCCTAGATATTCAAACTAAATGGGGGACCACCATGATATAGGTGTGGCTTCTTGTTTACCTTTTCTTATAACAATATATTACAATATTATATATATCATATTATAATCCCACTTTATCTTTTGGTTATTTGATTCATGGCATTCCATGCCCTTTTTGTTCAATAGATTATTGTTGTTGTGTTATTTTCAATACACATCCACTTTTCATGATATAGGTTCCCAATAATTTCAACACGTAGGCTCTTTGACCCGACCACACATGCATATTGGCCTTACAACACATAGCTACAATATCACCCCAAACATACACAATTATAAATTTATGGGCATGCATTCCTCAATGTATCTTTCATGCAACTACTCACTATTGTAAGTATTACATGTACACTTACATTATAACTAGCGGTCAAGACACGGGTATTACAACTGTAACATTCCTTCTAGTTAGCCATCCTAAAGAAAAACTAAGATGGCATGAAAATTGTTTGCTTAGCAATACAAGGGAGAGTTATAAATCTAATCTCCTTTAGCTAGTCATTTCATCATTATTTTCCCTTTATATCTATCTTATTTCTCTCCTCTCATCATTATTTTCCCTTTATGTCTATCTTACTCCTCCCTTTTTCTACTACTAATAATTTTGATGATTTGTCTCGTTGTGCTCTTCCTATCTCTATTCTTGTTCACTTCATTACAATATGCTCTACTCTTCCATATTCTTATGCATGAGGGCCTCTCTCTACCTCCTTTATCCTTCCTCAAGTCTCTCACTTGATGGGATTATGTGGGCACCAAATTTCTGTACCACTATTGCGCCCCTCACAAAACTAGTCACAATTATTACACCACCTTCCTCGTTTATATTTTCTTTTGGAAATTTTCACAATATTAGATTCATGATCCTTTGGCATAGCCAATAATTTTGTTGACACCTAATCCTCAGTGATTAGGGAACTGAATGTGAACATTCATCGAGAAGATGAACTGAACAATCACATTCATGTATATATTAGATAGCTGGTTAAATGAATAAACGCATTAGTTTTCTGGAGTTACTCTTGGCCTGACATGGTATCAGAGCACAGGTCTGAGGTTCTATTTTTAACCTTGCTTTGTAACTCCTATCCTGCCTGCCTTCTGCTCCTCTGTCCCACACCTGAAGCTACATACCTGAATGAAACGCACGCTGCCATTATAATAGCTAGCTCAGTTGGAGGAGTTGCGCTAATAGTAGTAGCGCCAGTGCTGTTCATAACGTATTCTGCAAAATTATGTTGAAGCTTGACACGCATGCATTGTCATGGTATCTGAATTGAAACACTTTTCATTTGGCTCTCCTTTCTGCTCCGACCTCCCTCCACTTCGCTGTGCGAGTGTGAGCGTGATGCACACTGGGAATTTGAATCCGAATAATAAGTAACGAATTACCGTTTCAGCTTCTCTTGTATTTGCTTGGAGTATTCTGGTAAACTAGAGTCAGTAATCAGCTTGCTGTAGCATGTGCATTCCAGTCTGTATTCGCTTGCACTCTCTTTCTACCAGAAGAACACTCACTGCAAACAATCCGGTGCTACTTACAGACTAGTCAATTATCATTGATCGCCGTCCGATTTCCTGTAATGCACCATGTCATTCGTTGCATTTGTAAAGCCTTTTCACGTGGATAAAAATAAGAGTGTAAAGCCTTTGCACTAGCAGCTCTCACGTCATAATACGTTGCATTTGTAAAGCCTTTTCATTTGTTAAAAGAATGCTCTCATGTCATAATACGTTGCATTTGTAAAGCCTTTTCATTTGTTAAAGGAATTCTCTCACGTCATAATACGTTGCATTTGTAAAGCCCTTTCATTTGGTAAAGGAATGCTCTCACGTCAATATACTACTCGGTGACATTAATAGCCCAACATACCTCAACAACAAATATTTTTTGGGTTGGGCGCCGAACTGGTGCATAATGCCAGAGAGCCAAACTGCAGAAGATAGGAAAATCAATGCTGGTATAGAAGCCTGAGCAGAGGTAACACTGTGAACTATGGGGGAACGTGGAAGAGCAATTGCTTTTCTTTTAACACAAGCATTCAAACATTTTTTTTGCGGTGATATATACATATTTAGTGATATATGTATTCATTTCAATGATCAATAATGGCGTAGCGTAATTTTGAATGATTTTGAATATATTTCCATATCAAAATCATTTTTTTAAGCAACGAAAGTTTTTTAATAGCAATTTTTTTTTCTTCGCCATCAAAAGTATGAATATATCAGCAAAAGTTTTTTATATCAACAGAAGTAACCTTTTACAGAATGCATTCAATCATCTCTATGATAGGAATAGTTCTCACTGGCAAGGAGAACTATCCTAACTGGTCCCGGATGGTACAACACACCCTCATTTTCAATGAGTTGTGGAAAGGAGTGTGTGTCAGAGAAGGAGACAGTGACCCAGAAAAGCCTACATCAGACAAAGAGCTTGCCATCTGGTAAAACAAGAACAACAAAGCGTATGCATTAATCGCAACGTCTGTAAATAAGGAGGTGAGTCGTCACATTTCAACTGCCTTTGAAGCTTTACAAAAGCTGAAAGAGCTCTATGACTCACATTCTGCACTTGAAGTCGTCCAACTTATGATTAAACTCTTCACTCTTGAACTGCAAAATAATGACCCTCTTGCTCTTGCATCTGAAATAAATCTATAGTGCATGATATCAAATCCACTAAAGTTGAGCTAGATATATCTCTTATTGCTTTTCTCAAGGCACTGTATCCTACATACTCCAATTATCTTGAGTCTTTGCAAGCAAATGGAA
>APFE030956582.1:0-17157 GCA_000404065.3 Pinus taeda | reverse complement strand
GGGGACCATTGCTTCCTAAGGGGGGAGGAATGATCCAGGTGGATGTTGGTGGCCACCCACCTATCCCATTTGGACCCCCACAACTGTCGCTTTCAATTTTTTTCAGTTTCCTTAATTATAGCACAATTTACTATTTTTGGCAGCTTTTCGGGTCCTAAACTTCCGGAGCCGTTTTGAGGCCCTAAACTACATTTTTGGGGAAATCTACCGCCAACAAATTTTTTGTCTACAAATTTCCTTTTCCGTCGTATTCCTCGGAGAGATATTTCCAACGGGCTATCATGCGCATCAAACAGAGATAAGACGACCAATTCGCGACCCCGAGAAGCTGATGTACCAACTTACCCAAAAACGGGGCCCACAATTTGGCGTTTCATCTTCCAGGGTTAGGTTTTGGAATGTGAAGGGTTTTTCCATTGTTTCTCAACAATAAATAGGCCTTCGAGCTTCATTGTAACACAGTTCAGGGGCATGTAACCACACATCTCTTCTCATAGATAAGCTGCCATTGCCCTAGCTGGTTTATTTCCATTTCTGGTTGTAAGCATATTTCAGTATTTTCCATTAATGAAATGAAGTATTATTTCCGTTGCATACTTGTGTATATGTTTATCTCTGTATTTTATTGCGTTCCTGTTTAAATCCGGATCACAAGAGTTGTTAAAGGAAAATCATTCATATTGATCAATATTCAAGAAGACATCACTTTGTAGGGTGTGTTATTTGTATTTACAGAATTGATTTTTTTATTCAATCAACTATGATATTCTTTGTGCTTTTGCTGGGTTCCTTCATCACCACCATCATTGGGAAATTCATTTCCCTCTTGAAGTATGAAACGAGTAGCAATTCGTAATTGATCTCACACTACCACCACAAAGAAGCTAGTAATCCTGATATACTAGAGAGGCCAACATAATATACTTTCTCTCTTAGAGAATGATATAAAAAAAATTCTGCAAATTTCCTTACATTCTTTTGTTATTTCTTAATGCACAAAGTCATTGTATTTATTATTCATAAGCATAGCCAAGAGTGAAATGAAGTTAGACTAAACCTTCTGCATTATGTAGGAAATAAATATTTTTGGCCCAACTTCCCCCATGAAATTGTATCTTTTGGACTCATGATTGTTACCAATACTACAATAACTACCTATTGATGGAGAGCCTCAAAACTTTGGTGCATATTTATATTACACTGAAGTTTTTTTTTCACTTGCTTCAAAATATTATATGAATTATTCCCAATGTTGTTCTCTGGCGCTTGTGGATCTTCAATCTAAAGTATGTCATCTCTTAAAGTCTACACGATACCCCAAGATTTGATATAGACAGAAATTCAACATTCCCAAATTTTAGTCGGAAAATGGACCAAGATCTTGGAAATTCCCTTTATAAAAAATGCAATTGGTTAGCAAACTCAAGATATTTGCTATTAGAATGTGCTCAGAGCCAAAAATATGAAGTTATACATGCGATGAATAAAATTGAATGAATACAAAAGAGTTATGAATAATCTTCTCTTGAATATCAAAACTAGTGACTTTTAAAACTCTGGTAGAAGATGCACCCAGAGCTGATGCAATCTCACTCCAAAGATAAGTAAACTATACACAGTTTGACAACAAATCACAAGCACAATACGTAATTTGTTTATGGGTGTTGTATGAGTATTGAAAGAGCTCTAAAATAACTTATAAATTCACCTCTGGCATAGTTGATAATTATGTGAGATGTGATAAGCCTGTCCATCACTTAGCACTAAGGAAAACACTTGCCTGCACTTGTAATTGAAGCTTCTTAAGGTATTCGATTGCTTTGTCAAGCATGGAGGCTTTGTCAGTCTGCGAGAACAGAAAATTCCATTAGAGGCAGTTAGCCTAATTCGATTATCAACTCAGATTTATCTTAATCCACAAAATCTCGAGGATCTATATTAAAAAGCGCAATCCTAAATTTCTCATCTTATCTGTAATAGTTGGGTTGTGAACAAGTACTCTGCTACACTGGACCAAAAAACCACCTAAAGGACCTTCATGAATTACAGTTGTTTCTTACGCTTATTTTTTAAATTCTATAGGCAAACTGCAACTAACCTTATTAGAGTTCGGAATGAGATTCTGAAGGGCTTTCATTTTTTCGTTGATTTTATTCCTCCGCCTCTATGTTACACACAATAAAGCAAATATCAGGTCCAGAATAATTACATTGAAATAAAAATGAAGTATAACAGTCAAAGGCAGTCCCTGATACAGGACAACCGAGAGCATCTGCTGCAATGACATAGAGACAAGAAGCCAGAAGGCAACCTAGCCTAATAAGAGAGTGAACTATTGTTAGAGATGCAAAGGATATCTCACTCGGGTTTACCCTGACCTTATTATAAACTTAATCTGACCAAAAAAACAGAGATGCTTTGTTGTGCTAGATTATCCCCTGTAAATTTTGAAATATTGAATGTAAGAAGTATTCTCTCAACAAAAAATAGAAATGGGATCAGGTATGACAGTCGAACCTTTTCTGATAAATTGTGAACTTCAGCTACCCTGCTTCTTTTTGAAGAAGATGTCGGAGTAGAACACTGTTTAAAATTTTCAGCAGAATCTTCTCGCACCTTCTTTAATTACATAATTTAAGTAATTGGCAAAAAGAATAACCTCCAGTTTGTAGGAGGACCGGAAAGAAGGAAATCGTTCATTAACAAGGCGAGAGGGTTTGGGCATTCCTTAAACATTTCAAAAACAAGAATTGTAGTAAATATGAAAATCATGAATCAGCTTCCATGTAATCTAAGAACCTTAAGCCTGTAATGACGCATCACTTTCCCCATTTAGCAAAGAAAAAGAATAAAGGAAAAGTATTTTAATTGGTAATAACATTTATGGTACAGAACATGGGACAAAGCATAGCTACATGTGTCAGTGATTTCATATTCAAAAAGACCGATGCCTATAAATATTTTACAGGAAAGCACAATCAAGTGTGATTTTCGAAAGAAACAAAATTGATTTTTTCAAGAGATGCTCAATGTGGGCACTACGGTCTAGTCAAATATTATTCATGATTGCTACGACATGATTAGTGAAGTTACATCCTTTTTTTTGTGCTTGCTAGAAAAAAAGTAATGAGACAAGTATCTAGTAACTTGGAGGAAACAAAGGAATTATTGATCCAGTAAAACTGACATGTAAAGTAGGAGAGAAGCACTCAGTATGGCATGAAGATTTGAGTACTGACTATTTTATATAGTATGTTGAGTTTGCATCAAAACAAATACATTGTTACATTAAATAATCTCTCAGCATTATTGTTGATGTTGTAGCTATAGTTGTTCTACATGTTGTTGAATCTCTTTGCAGGGTTGGTTTCATCGTCCCCATATGATTTTATTTATTAGTTAAAAAAAAAATATATTAGTTAAAAATTTTATTTTATTACTAAACTATCTGCCAATAATGACCAATGGCAAGTAGACTATCATGGCACGAAGTTGAAAATGGCAAATTCCAGTTCTTTCGTTCTAATTTCCTGTAGCCCACTCTCACTCCTGCCACCATCTCTTATGTTCTCCATTCCACTAAATTATATGCAATTATATTGAATTGTTTAAAATCCACACGTCATAGTCTTATTAGGCTTGTTGTGGAGCTTTTGAATTTTCTGACAACGCGGAGGCGATGAGTAACAACGGACGTTGCCGAAATACTGGGGCTGGAGTAATTCGATTAACGAATTCAGAAAAAGCCATCCATTGTGGTCCGGACTCCATTCATCGGGAAGAAGATAAGATAATGATTTTGTGGTTTTGACCGTTGGGAGAGCGTGGAGTAGAGTAAACATTTATTTACCTATGAGTAAAAGTCGAGAGGATATATGTAAATATTTTTTTACACTTTTGTAAAATTCCAGACCCTCACGTTGTTGTTATTGTTGGTATCGTGAATTCATTTTAACATTTAGTTGTCTCTCTATCTCACCTTGTTAGTTATTGTTTGCAACATGAATTCATTTTAACATCTAACTCTGTATAAGGTTGTATAACATCTAACAACTAACTATATTAACATCTATTTAATTATTATTTATAAGGTTGTATAAAATGTTCGATAAATTATTGCCACCTAAAAATTTATACTTCATATATTATATAATATACTATGATATACTTATATATTCCATTTAACTCTCATATATATATTTTCTAGCATTTAATTTCTTTTAAAAGTTTTATTTAATTTTTAAGAAATAATTTCCCATCATTGTAAATGTTTTGTTTTTTTTTGTTTTCGTTTTTTTTAGTACCAAATAACTAATTTTAAAATTAATTATAAATGTATTTAAAATGGGCTTTTTGAAGGTTATATTATTTTATTATATCTTATTTAACATTCCAAATATTGTTTTTTTTTTTCCAGGAGAAAGATCCTAATTTTATTAATAAAACAAATAGCTGATCAAAAATTGCAAAAAATAATGTACATATGGGGAGGAAAATCATGTTTTTCTCCCTTTCTTCTTCTTCACCTTGCACCACTCCCCTTGAATCAACATCGAAGATGTAAGTGCAAGTGAAGTATCATCCTCAGGTCGAGGGTTTTCTTTATCAGAATCAGAGTTGTCTAATGTATGTAGTCATTTGGATCCAGGGGTATCCGTTGTGTCTATTATATTTACTAGCTATGAGTCCATCGAAGATTGTGGATGTAATTCATGTAGATTGTGGATGTAATTCCTGTGCTTCTGAGTCCTTGTTCATATGATTTTCCTCATTGGTATGGGATGTTCCACACTAGCTTCCTCCTCCTCATGAGAGCCTGGTGGTGAAAATTGCCATCCCTTGGCCTGTTTCCTATTTTGTTCTTTCCACGGGTGTTTTTTTTGGCTTCAGGCACTTATTTTGTAGGTGTCCTGTTTGCCTATAGTTTCTACATCAAAATGTTGTATTTCCATAAACAAGTATATGTGTCCAGATGTGGTCGACAAACCTTTGTTGAGATCTACTTCTACACATATTCGTGCGAATGTGAAAATTCTTTTCTCTAGCCTTTGTGTGTCCATTCTAATGTGTCGCCCGATGGTGTTGCTGATGCCTACAAGGTTTGGCTGGTTCCATACATGTAACGGGAGGTTTTGCAGATGAACCTAAAGTGCCATCCTGGATACAACCATAGTATTTGCATCAAATTCTGGAAACCATGGCGTGATGAAAAGACCCATGGATCCCCAGAACCATGGTCCTTTCTGTAATATGATGTCTCTAGCCTTTTTTGATGGGAAATTTACAATGAAAAACCCCTTAGAACAGAGATGAATACCATAGTGAGCACTGCAGTTTGCGAAAATCCAGTGAAAGAGCGCAGTGGGTATTGTGCAGAAACACTGGTATCTATAGATAATAGCTTGTTTTCCCAAAATATTACAATGCTCATTTGTTTCTGGTATATCTCTATTTAATTTTAGGATGTGATTCAATTTCTCCATAATATATCTACATGGTTCAGTTCCGGCTTGCTTTGTTGTGGCTGAAGGTGAATTTTCCTCTTGGAGGATGTTTTTGAAAGAAAGTCCTCCTTTTTTGTGCTTTTAATGTATTTATTTGTTTTTCGTTGAATTGCTCTGAAAGCCTCCTCTTGAATGATTTGTTTTGTTGTAATCTGTTGTGCCACCTCTCAACCTCAAATTGAGTATTATAGTAGACACAAGTAAAATATTGTATTATGTGAGAGGTTTGGGATACTCGAGAGCTTTGCCCCCAAAACTTAGATATTGTAATCCACCTGGATATCCAAAATGATTTGAGATAAGATTCTTAAAATGCATCACACAGTCTATTGCATGAACCCAGATCAATAATGACATCTCCGAAGGGGTTTTAATAAAAAATTTAAATAAAAAATTTAAATAAAAAAATATTTACCAGTGACGAGGGTTCTAATTCTGTCTAGAGGTAGCATGACGAAGCAGCCTATGTGCGCCATAATGCAATGTGATCTCTCTGGGCTCCTTCAAGAAACCATTTCCCTGTTCCCTGTAGCCAGACTCCTTTTCAGCTTTCTTTGCGACCCCGCAGATGATCATGGGGATAGAATTCATCACGGCCTTCGGAGCAGAAGTCTTAGTGGCTGTAGCTGGATCCTTGGCATTGAGGGCCACCGCCTTTGAAGCCGCAGGTTTCACAACAATATTTGGTGCCTCATCTTTCTTTAGGGCCTCAGGCAAGACCACGACATATGGGCACGAATCGTAATGCATCTTTAGAGCCATGATGGATACATTGATCCTCTGTAGATGAGTGCGCTGTGAGCTTCATCCGTTTGGGATTCCTGTTCGACACCTTCACGGGCTTTTCTCCTGCGTTTGTGTAACCTTCATACATCACGGCCACAGCCGGGACGGGATCCGTTGCAGGGCCAATCGATGCCATTGACCAGTCGGCTCGACACCCTAGCAGAGCTCTACCGATCATATCCATTCAACTATCATCCACGACAAAATATGAAAGAAAGAAAAATAAAAACAGTGTACTTGGGAGAATGCGTAAAAGATCCTGCGTGAACAAGATACCACCAGGAATAAAAAACGCATGAGTCGAGTCCCCATTCTCTACACAGATCATATATTTCCAACAACTTTGGATCACCTGAATCCCTTCCAGTGTGGTTCCCATAGAACTTCGGTCCTCCTTTGATGTTCTTCGCAACAACAATACCCCACTGTGTGGATTCCTTTGATCAACAGAAACAAGCATAAGCTCAATTGCAGCAAATTGAACTTTGTAGGAGATTAAAACCCTAGGGCACATTTTTTCCTCGCTCTCCATTCTCCTCCTCCCTCATGTTACAAATATTAATATTTTAAAGAAAACCTCATAGATAAATATAAATTGCGATTCACTTCAAAAATTCTCTAAAAATTTTCTATTCTAATTTAACTTAAAATTTAATTTAATAATAGAAACATTTCTGAAATTGCTAATTAACTTAAAATTTTAATATAAAAACATTTCCAACTTAACAAGAAGTTTATAAATTTATTAATTTGTTTAAATAAACTGATATTAATAACGAATGAACAACACAACTTTAAACAAAATAAATAACTAATTTATTAGTTAATTAATCTGTTATGATACAGAATGGGTGGAGTTTATAAACTGTTATAATATGACAAAAATATATGGTTGTGAATTTTCTTTATAATCATCATCACCATTTTTTGTAAGTTTGAAAATAACATGTTTTCATGATTGGTTTTAATCAATATATACCTTTCAACAATACAAATAATTACAATATCACAAGTGACTATGACAATGATATTTTTTGAAACCACAATCATTCAATTATAGTTTAAAAATATATCAAAAGTCTCTTGTGATGATGATAAAATACAAACAAAATAAACATAGAATTTAAAAATTAATTTACAAATTGATGTTTTATGATCATAGAATTTTAAATGTATGTGGCTTTAGTTTATGCTATGTACTTTTTTTTGTGCTCTTGTTTTTCGTTGCTTGTTTGTTATGTTTGTATGTGTATAATTTTTTTACACATATGTAATCATATAAAATAAGTACTTTGCCAATGTGTAGAATTTGTATACTAAAGTACCGATCTTTAACTTGTAGCTTAATTTAATAAAATCTTGTTTTTTTTGAAAATGACAACAACATCATGAATGAATTTGAATTTCTTTCTAATTAATCATTGTTCATAATTAGATAGAATATTTATGATGATAGAATTTTAAATGTTTGTGTTTTTATTTTATGTAATGAATGTTTTTGTTTTTGTATGCCCTTGTTTGTGTATAAACTTTAGAACACGAGAAATACTTTCATTAGAATATGCCGTATGGATGGTCATCACCCAAATTGTCTATGGACTTGATACAAGTCACATCTATGATGATTTTACACACATAAAATATAATATCTAAGAATTACACTTCCAATTAATTGAATGTGTATTAAACTATATATGTTCAAATTAGCATTTAGTTTAACAAAATTTCATTTATTTTTGCAAATGGCCATGGTTTTGTTTTTGTTTGTAAGTATCATTATTCAATGCATATCTAAGAATAAAATTATTTTATAAGTATTTTTATTTATCATATATTTATGATTAGTTAAAAATGGACGTTTCATGATGATAGGGTTTTAATGTTTGTGTTTTTATTTTATAGAATGTATTTACTTGTTTGTCATTGTGCTTGTTTGTGTTTATATATCTATGAATTCTAGAACACATAAAACCTTTCATTATAATATACCATATGGAAGGTCACTAAACAAATTGTCTATAAACTTGATACGAATAATTTCTATGATGATTTTAAGCATGCATAGTATCCAATGAAAGAGATACACTTCAAATGAATTGAATGCTTGCATTAACTTATCGATGGTAAATTTAAAAAAAATCACTTATTTTGGTAATTGACCATGACATAATGAATGACAAAGTTTTTTCTTTGTAACAAGCACTATATTATTCAATGTGTATTTGAAAATCAGATTCTTTTATAATTATTTATAAATAATATAGTTTATTTCCTCGGAAAAAATTGTAATTTTATTAATGAAAGAAAAATTACATGTTGTACATAGTGATAATGCATTCAATTGTGCCAATCGAAATTGGTGATCACAAAGACCAAAAATACAACTCCAAGTGGTGGTAAACATGTCATCCTTTTCTCTATTTCCTCTTTTTAACCTTTTTCCATTCTGCCTGTTAAGGAGTGGCGATTACAAGCTTTAGCTCGGTCCCTTCATTCATTCTTAGATTTTGCTTATCTAAAACTGAACTTTCAGATACACAATGATATTTTGAATCGCCCACCTCTATTGCTACAATGATCATCTCATTCCTCGATGTGTGTGTTGTAGTTCCTAAAACTTCATGATTAACACTCCCCTTTTCTATGTTTTCTTGTGTATTTTGGGCTTCTTCATTGGTAGGAGGATCCATTTCTTCATCATTCTCTTCTTTGTGAGGCAACTTTTGTGGGAATTTTCATCCTTTGAGTTTCTTTCTTGTTTACTTCTTCCTATGGGGTGTTTTCTTGGCATCAGGACATGAATTTTGTGGATGTCTCATTTGTTGGCTTATTCGACATCTAAATTTTGTGTTCTCAAAATCTAGGAATTGTGTCGAGCACTGCTTGTTGTGTGTCAAGAGAATATGGTCCTAAAATCCTTTGTTGAGGTCTAGCTCCAAAGAAAGTTTGGCGATTGTGTATATTTTTTCCTCAAATATTTGTGTATATTTATTTATTTATGACCCTAATATGTTCCCAATGGCTTCTATCACTTTATGGAGCCATAAATGTACGGATAGATTATGCAATCTAACCCAAACCAACATTCAAGATACTACAATTATATTGGCATCGAAATATGGGAACCAAGGGGTGACAAAAGTTCCTGCAAGGCCCCAAAACCATGGACCCTCTTGCAGTATATATTCACAACCCTCTCATGATACAAATTTTACTATGAAAAAGCCTCTGGAGCAAAGCTGAATCTTAGAATTTATTGTCCAATTTGTGAATATCCAATGGAAGAGATCCATTGGTTTTAGCCAAAAAGTGTTGAATCTGTATAGTACTTCTTGAGATTCATATGTTATTAAAAAATAATCTGTTTATGGTAGATCTACAATCAATACTTGGATTTGATTCAGTTGTTCCACTATGTAGGGGTTAGGTATACCGTGTTTCTGATCTGGTGTTGTTGAGGCAACACATCTTCCTTTGAGGATATCTATGAAAGAAAAGACTCCATTTACTTGCCCTTGATTTGATTATGTTCCTTTGGGAATACTAGATGTGGACACTACCCTTGTGCCCTTTGAATTTATTGGTCGAGGTGATCCTCCCCTATCCTCAAGTTTAATATGATGGTGGATAATGGGAGGATGTTATAATCTTGTAACATCACAACTTCTTACATCGATTTTCATCCGCAAATTAGACTTTGTACGAGTAGTGGGATACCCAGAGTGTGCATGATATTGTGCTTTAATTGTTTGACATGATTTGTGGCCCGAACCCAAAATAATATTGATTTTCCATTTGGGGATTTGACAAAAAATTGGAAGGCTACCAGATCGAGTGCCCATACTTGACAGTCACACGAATCTTTAGTAGAATCAATGGATAAGTGTGGATATGCAAAGAGTGATATGGATTTCTGTGGCAGTATTGACTTCATAAGTGATGGCCAAACCACCAAACCCACCCACTTTGATCGAGGAAAATTCTGATCCAGCAAAAAAACGAAGCAAACTTTTCATATCCAATGCTACTCCTCCATTTTGACAAGCTAATGTGCTCAGGGGATTGAGAATATCCAGATTCAGGATATTTAACAATAGATCTATGAAATGAAGTTTTCGAGGTCGAATACTCACTTATGTAGCCAATATTTTGCCTTCAGAGCTGATCAATATTTCTTTAGTGACTAAGAGCAGACAATTATAAGATTTTTGCTCCAGAGTCGCCTTAATCCTACATAGGTCCATTCCCGACTCACGAATGTGATGCCCTTCACTTCCTTCTATTCCATCATGTATGTACGGGCTGAGAAGGTACTTTGCATTCATCATTTGGTGAACGATACTACTAACAACATCATTTGTGAGTCTCCATGCCTGAACAGGAGACCAGAACTAGAATTAGCTCCATTCAAAAATTCCATTATCGGACCCGCGAGCAGTGAGATCGTACCCTAGAGATGACGCAGAAAGTGCATTTGATGTTTGAAGAAACCCGACTGCATAAGGAAAGCAAAATGACTAAGAAACCCTAGCCATCACACCAAGATTTTCCTCTTGACACAATTCCCCTATCAATCTTTAATTTGATATTTTAATTAACATATTCTTATCTTAAATTTTACTCAATTTTTTTATTTTACGATACAAAATGGGTGGAGTTTATAATTTGTTAAGTCTATTTAGTATAAAATGAAAATTTCAAAAATATTTTTATTCAATAAATTTAAGAGATATAAATGAGCATGACAATACCACAAGTAACAATGACTAAATATTTTCCTTGTAAGAATCATCACCAATTTTTGTATGTTTTAAAATCACAAGTTTTCATGATTGTCTTTAATCAATATATACTTTTCAACAATACAAATAATCACAACATCACACATGACTATGAGCAAGAATATTTTTTTAACAACAATCATTCAATGTAAAATTAAAAATATATCAAACAAAATAAACATAAAATTTAAAAGTTAATTTACAGATTGATGTTTTGTGATGATATAATTTTAAATGTATGTGGTTTTATTTTATGCTATGTATTTGTTTGTTATGCTTTTGTTTGTGTGTGGTTGTTTCTTTGAGTATAATATTTTTACACACATGTAATATCGTATACAATAATCAATTTTAGAATGAGTAGAATTTGTATATTAACATGCTAATCTTTAAATTGTTGTTTAATTTAATAAAATCTTATTTTTTCAACATCATCAATGAATTTGAATTTTTGTAAGTGCCACTATTCAATGCACAATACTCTTTATAATTGTTTTTCATTAATATGATTTTTATAATTAGCTACATGTTGATGTTTTGTGATGATAGAATTTTAAATGTTTGTGTTTTTATTTTATGAAATGTATGTGTTTGTTTGTTTATGCTCTTTGTTTATGCTCTTGTTTGTGTATAATTTTAGAACACAATAAATGCTTTCATTAGAATATCCCGTATGGAAGGTCATTGCCCAAATTGTCTATTTACTTGATACAAATCACCTCTACGATGATTTTACATACATTAAATATAATATGCAAGAATTACAGTCCCAATTAATTGAATGTGTAATAAACTATATATTTTATATTAGCATTTAGTTTAACAAAATTTCATTTGTTTTTGCAAATGACCATAACATCATGAATGGCTATGGATTTTTTGTAAGTATCACTATTCAATGCATCTTTGAGAAGAATTTTTAATCAATATATTGATAATTAGTTACAAATCCATGTTTTTTGATGGTAGAATTTTAGATGTTTGTGTTTTTATTTTATGTAATGTATTGGTTTTTTCATTTGTATTTGTATGTATATAAATTCTGGAACACAAAAAAAATGTTTATTAGAATCACTTGATAGAAATAACTTATGATGATTTTAAGCATGCATAGTATCCAATGCAACAACTATACTTTAAATGAATTGAATGCTTGCATAACTTATCTATGCTCAATTTAATAAAAGTTCATTTATTTTGGTAAATTACCATGCCATCATGAATGAAAGTGTATTTTTTTTTGGAACCACCATTATTCAATGTGTGTATTTTAAAATCGCAATATTTTTTAATGAATATTCTTATAATTAATTACAATTTTATGTTTTATGATATAATTTCAAATTTTTGTGACTATAGTTTATTTTGTGTATATTTTTGTGTCTGTGCATATATAATGATTTTACCCATAAATAAAGATAGTATATAACAATTACACTTTAAACAAGTTGAATTTGGGTTTTAACTTATTTTATGTGCAAAATTATGTGCCAATTGATATTCAATTTAATAACATCCCATTTATTTCTACAAATTATCATAACATCTATTAATTAAAATATATTTCAATAATAAAAATAACTATAATATCTGAAATGATTATGATGATAAACTTTTTGCAAGCACAACTACTCAATAGATTTAAAAAATACACACCATTTATCATAATTTGGAAGAAATTATGTACTTTGGAGATTAATTAGCTAGAAATTGATGCTTTATAATGATAGAATTTTGAAATGTGTTTTTTCTTTCTTAGTATGGGTTTATTTTTTGTGTTCTTTTTTGCCTTTTTCTGTCATGATTTTACACATACATAATATCATAATATTAGAAGAAAACCAGGAAAAAGTTAAATATTTTATTTTAAGTCACTTATGTTCAACTTAATTTGTTTACAAATATTTTAATCAAAATATATTTCAAAAATACAAATATGGAGTTGAATTTTATCCTTTCATTTATATTTTGTTTAAATTAATAAATCAATTTTGAAATAAAATAAACAATTCATTTAAAAAATATACAACTTTTTTTTAAACATGCTAAAGATGTCTTTTTCAAGGTGCTTATGTTTCCTCTAATTACAAAAGTGAATTGTAATAAGCCTTGGTAAATTTATATTATGACCTTTTTAATTGAATATTCAATTGCCTCTAACAAGTAAAAGTCAGCCAAGTAATGTGACATATGACAGTGTAAATATTTATTTTTATTAATATAAAAAAATTGGCTTTTTGTGTTATAATTCTTGAAAAATTATTAAAGGGTTACATGTGATTTTATACTTCTAATTCACATGGAAGGAGTTATGCCCAAGTAGAGGCATGATAAAAATTAAACAAAAATGTTCTTTTTGCAGACTACCAAGGAAACACATGATTGAAAATAAAAATGTCATGGGTAAAACTCACTTAAACGGATTTTTGGAGATCAAATGGGTTGTATAAAAGATAAGAACATATTGGGAAAGAATGATTGTACTCATACCACAAAAGTAGTAAGATGATGCTAAGGGTCAAGGAAATGTCAATTGGGAAATGACTACTATTTGTTCTCTTGGGAATTAGGAGATAGAGATTTGGGGGAATTAGTTGGAAACATAGTTCTTGGTTAGAGGAATCAAATACACTTTAACTTATTTCCAACAAGAAAACCTTAGATAATTATATTCTAAAAAATAATACACTTGAGTGTGTGCAAAGATGCAAAAGGATATTATATAATAAATTAAAGAATATTGTTTCGATGGATAAATATATAATCATGCACAGTAACCCTTATTCACCTATAAAAGTATAGTCTGTTGTAAGCTACTATAAAAAAGAACTATTGGAGGTAATAAAAATAAATTTATACATAGTTTAACTTGTAGAAAAATAAATGTATACCTAGTTTAGCTTGTTATAGATCAAAGGACTGGAATCATATCACTTGGCCATGGAACAAGCAGCCTTGGATAAATTATTACTAGGGCCTAAAGGACAACCTTTAAAAACTCCCATGGCAAGTGTTCAACACACCTCTTTCCTAATTTTCATATTCTCTTCTCCAAATAAAATGATAGTAATAGTAAATTATATAAAAGCATTATGTAGAAACAAAATATATATAGTTGACATGAATATATAATGTGTCCTCA
Source organism: Pinus taeda (assembly GCA_000404065.3). Lineage (NCBI taxonomy): Eukaryota > Viridiplantae > Streptophyta > Pinopsida > Pinales > Pinaceae > Pinus > Pinus taeda. The sequence continues at coordinate 2,944 of APFE030956582.1, read as the reverse complement.
TAGAATATAAATAGAACAAATATCATAGTATTGTAAAACTTTGATGGAATGACTTCATTACACACAGTAACAAGTAAATAGATTGTATAAATTGTTCTTATGAATAAAAAGAAATATTTACATTGTTGGGGCTATAAGACAATCAAAACCATTTTCTCATAATTAAATATTCTCACTAACAAAGAGAGGGTAAATCGCTTGAATTGAAATCGATATACATGCACTGTTTTGAGTGTCAGGCCTTTTGGGAAAAGCCCTCGCTACTTTTGGGTTTTCTTTACACTCAGGCAACATCAAATTTCCTTTTAGCCAACATGAAGTAAAAATAAGAACCGACATTGAAACCCTCTAAAGAGGAAGTGTTTGATAAGCACTTGAAGGCCAAAGAGTAGACAAAAAAAACTTGCATAAATTTTGACCCCAAAACAATGTCACAAGATAACCCAAGTTAGTTGTAGACTAACCTACACACAGAAGAAAGGAATTCCTTAGTTTGGATTGGAATCACAATAAATGAATCAAGCAAAGAACATTATAGAGTGTTTTAAGATAAGTAGAGTCTAACGTTAGTAATATAGATGACATCCTTCAATCTGATACTTTGTTGTAGATGGAATAACATTAGTATTATACGTATATGCTTGTACAAAGAAAAATTATACCGAGATGAGAATCAAGCTACAATATAATTATAGAGTTAAAATACTCAAAATCTTGTATAATATTGGAAGGAACTCCATGTATGAAGGGTAGTTCATTTCGAAATCGTTGAGAAAAAATAGAAACCTTGTTGAAATCCTTTGAGGGAACCGTAACCGATGTATGATACATTGCAACCAAAAAGTTAGAAGTAAATAATTACAATAATATACCAGATATGCAAAAATGGCTATACTATAACAAACATAAGTGAATGTACAGGGACCAAAGACCTTGTGATGGCTTACTAAAGGATTTCATCCATACCACATTTTACAAGGAGTGTTTTTCTAAGAGCGTGAGATGGACATAACGTTTTCACATAAATTTCACATAGAATCACATCATCCCAAAACATCAATGTTCTATTTTTGAAAATCCTCATTGAGTAAACTATATTGGATGTAGTAATGTTCATTTTTTTAACTACATAGTTTTGTTGAGAATTGTATGCAACTATGCTCTGATGTTGAATGCTATGTTTGCAAAGATATTTTTCATATTCATTAGAGTACATTATCTTCCATTAACAATATGAAGAGAGCCAATATGTGATTATTATTCATATCCATTCCATACATGAATATCCTTAAAAGTTTTGAAAGCTTGAGATTTACTTTTCAATAAGTGTAACCAACACATTCCAATGTAATCATCAACACAATTCTTCGTACATTTATTTTCATTAGCATAATGAAAATTCATAGGAGCACAGAAATTAAAATATATATGTCCAACTTTTCTACATGAATAAAGGGGCCTTGCTGGGGAATTGGAATAAGGAACAATATATTTCTTAGATTGCTAGTGAATGTGAACAAGGAGAAAATTATGTCAACAATAATAGGAGATAAAGAATAAGTTAGAAATGATTATGCATAGCTATAGACCCATACAAATAAGGAAGTGGTAAATCCCACATATATTAGTAGGGTACTCAATTAACATATTTAATGCTTAAAGTAGTTAGGTATAACAAAAGAAATATGTTGAGTTCTCATTCTCTGTGAATTAAATCACCCTTGAAGAGGAGAGGTTAAGACTAAGTAGAGTGGAAAATGAGATAATATTTACGGATAGCCTAGAGATCTTTGTATAATAAACAATGCTCCTATGTAAATAAGCTCGATAATTTTCCACGTAGTAGAGAATTTTTTTGGGCATAATATTTAGAGTGGGTTAATATTCCATGTTTTAATATTACATTATGCATATTAGGGAGTACTAATGTTAGACAAGGTTTACAAGCTTTAAAATAAATTTCCATCCTTGAAATTTTTGCTACTAGATAGGACCCTTTGAGAAGAAAGAAAAAACATGGCACTGTTGTGGAAATATTAATGAAAGAATTAAGTAAGTAAAAGAGAAGAATAACAAGAGACATTTTTTAATAAAATTGTTATATTTGGAATAACTAACAAGGAATAAAGATGTGGGTCATTTAATGTTTGCATGTTGCAAGGATTTTTGACATAGTACGGACGAAAATCCTCAATGTGAAGGGTGTGTATATTTCATGAGATTTTCTCTTTGAAATGATGAAAGATAATTTAGGATGCATAAATGTAATTATATTTCACTTTAGTGAAAGAAACAATGGATGCTTCTTTTATTTCATTAAAGTCTTTTATGCATCAAGTTTGTTTCGCCTTCATGGCTTCTTTTGATCACAAGGAGAACTAAGGAATTTGTACATATATAATAAAAATATGAACATTTTTAGTAGAAGAGTTGCAATAGGAGGTGATCTAGGTGTTACCTATCCTAAAGAATGTGTACTATTGAACAATTATCTCCTTCTTAACGAAAAGTATTACCTTTCCCATTGAGTGTATATCTATTTTATTAGATTTAATATATTTTAATGTTTTTCCTAAAACATATTTATTAACTAGTCAAGAACCATCAAAAATATATTTTTATATTTTAATACACTCTCTTCCAAATCATGTGGAAGGTTAAATAATAATGTTAGAGAAACATTAATATGTGTATAATGATTTCAATATATTTTGTTTTGTATCCTTTAAATTCGATTCCTAAAGAAATAAATGGGAACGCATTCGAGATTTCCATAATTTTAATAGAAAGGTATTTCATAGACTCTAAATATCAATGAAAGTTAGTGCAAGCCATTGCATTGAACTCAACAATGCCTTGAATTTCAATACGAAGCCTCAAAATTTAACTTAGAATTGATTACACAAAAAGAACAAAAATATTAAAAAAATCATATTACATATAT
>APFE030956581.1:0-13031 GCA_000404065.3 Pinus taeda | reverse complement strand
CAAAATTTCACAAATATGTTTAGTCAATAAATTTTTTAGATACAAATGACCATGACAATACCACAAGTAATAATGACTATGGATTTTCCTTGTAAGAATCATCACAAGCTTTTGTATGTTTGAAAATCACAAGTTTTCACTATTTTTTTAATCAATATATACTTTTAAAAAATACAAATAATCAGAACATCACAGGTGACTATGAGCATGCATATTATTTTAACCACAATCATTCAATGTAAAATTAAAAATATATCCAACAAAATAAAATAAAATTTAAAAATTAATTTACAAATGAATGTTTTCTGACGATAGAATTTTAAATGTATGTGGTTTTAATTTATGCTATGTATTTTTGTTGTGATTTTGTTTGCCTATGATTGTTTGTTTGGGTATAATATTTTTACACATATTTAATGTCATATACAAAAATTACTTTTAGAATGAGTAGAAGGTGTGAATTAACTTATTAATCTTTAAATTGTTGTTTAATTTGATAAAATCTTGTTTTTTCAACATCATTAATGAATTCGAATTTTTATAAGCACCACTATCCAATGCACAATATTTTTATAAGTGTTTTTAATTACTATGTTTTTAATAGTTAGTTACAGGTTGATGTTTTGTGATGATAAAATTTAAATGTTTGTGTTTCTATTTTATGAAATGTATGTGTTTGTTTCTTCATGCTCCTGTTATGTGTATAATTTTAGAACACAAAAAAGTATTTCATTAGAATATCCCATATGGAAGTCCATTGCCCAAATTTTCTATTGACTTGATACAAATCACCCCTATGATGATTTACACACATAGAATATAATATGGAAGAATTATAGTCTCAATTAATTGAATGTGTATTAAACTATACATGTTCAAATTAGCAATTAGTTTAACAAAATTTCATTTATTTTTTCAAATGACCATAACATCATGAATGGTTATGGATTTTTTGTAGGTATCACTATTCAATGCATCTTTGAGAACTATTTTTAACCAATATATATTGTTAATTAGTAACGAATCGTTGTTTTGTGATGGTAAAATTTTAGCTGTTTGTGTTTTTATTTTATGTAATGTATTGGTTTGTTTCTTTATGTTTGTATGTCTATAAATTCCTGAACATAAAATTTTTTTTATTAGAATAACTTGATACAAATCAATTATATTATGATTTTAAGAATGCATAGTATCCAATGCAAGAATTACACTTCAAATGAATTGAATGCTTGCATAGCTTATCTATGGTCAATTTAATAAAAGTTCACTTATTTTGGTAAATGACCATGACATCATGAATGAAAAGGTATTTTTTTTTGTAACCAACACTATTCAATGTTACGCCCAAGAAGAGGAAAGATAAAAAGTTCAAAAAAAAATCTCCTTTTTGCTAGAGTTGAATTGTCGGTTTTGCAGACTACCAAGAAAACACATGATTCAATAAAAATTTTCGTGTATGAAACTCAATTAAAATGATTGTTGGAGATAAAAGGAGTTGGATAAAATATAAAGGTATATTCGGAAATAATTATTTTATTCATACGCCAAAAGTAGCAAGATGTTGCTAAGGGTCAAGGAAATGTAAATTGGAAAATGACTACTATTTGTTCTCCTGGGAAGTAGGAGTTAGAGCTTTGGGGAAGGTACATGGAAGCATAGTTCTTGGTTGGAGGAATGCAATAGCCTCTGATCTATTTCCATCAAGAAAAGATTAGATAAGTATATTCTAAAAAATAATACACTTGAATGTGTGCAAAGATGCAAGAGGATATTATATTATAAATTAAATAAGCTTGTTTGGATGGATAAATATATAAGCGTGCACAAAAAATAATACATTTGAATGTGTGCAAAGATGAAAAAGGATATTATGTAATTAATTAAAGAAGCTTGCTTGAATGGATAAATATACAAAACATGCACAATAACCCTTATTCACCTGTAAAAATATAGTTTGTTGTCAGCTACTACATAGAAGAACTATTACAGGTAAGAAAAATAAATTTATACATAATTTAAGCTCTAGAAGAGTAAATTTATACCTAGTTTAGCTTGCTATAGGTCAAAGCACTAGAATCATATCAATTGGGCATGGAACAAGCAACCTTGGGTAAAGAAATATTAGGGCCTAAAGGACAACCTTCTCAAACTCCCTTGACAAGGGTTCAACGTGCCTCTTGCCTAATTCTCATATGCTCTTCTTCAATGAAAATGATAGTAATAGTAAATTATATACAATCATTATTCAGAAACAAAATATATAGAGTTGACGTGAATATCTAATGTGTACCCATAGAATATAAATAGAACAAATAATATAGTATTTTAAACTTTTGATGGAATCACTTCATTACACATAGTAACAAGTAAATGGATTGTATAAATTTTTCTTATGAATAAAAAGAAAGATTTACATTGTTGGGGCTATAAGACGGCAAATCTATTTTCTCATAATTAAATATTCTCACTAAAAAATACAGGGTAAATCCCTTGAATTGAAATTGATATACATGCATTGTTTCAACTGTCGAGCCTTTTGGGAAAATCCCTAGCTAGATAACGGTATTATTTACACTCAAACAAAATCAAATTTCCTTGCAGCGAGCATCAAGCAAAAATTGCAACCAACATTGAAACCCTGTAAAGAGGAAGCATTGGATAAGTATTTGAAGGCCAAAGCATAGGTGAAAAAGCGTGCATGAATTTTTACCCTGAAACAATGTCACAAGATGACCCAAGTTGGTCATAGATTAACCAACACATGCAAGAAAGGAATTCCTTTGTTTGGATTGGAATAACTCTAAATTAATGAAGCAAATAATGTTATAGAGGGTTTTGACATAAGTAGAGTCTAACCTTAGTAATATAGATGACATCCTTCAACCCGATACTATGTTTTAAAGGGAATAACATTAGAATTGTACATATATGTTTGTACAAAGAAAAATTATATCGAGATGAGAATTGAGTTACATTTTAATCATAGAGTGAAAATTCAAGAAAGATTGTAAAATATTGGAAGGAATTCCATGTATTAAGTTTAGTTCATTTTGAAATCATTGAGAAAAATAGAAATTATGTTGAGATCCTTTGAGGGAAGCATAACCAATGTCTGATACATCAAAACCACAAAGTTAGAACTAAAAACATACAATAATATACCAAATATGCAATAATGGCTATACTATAAAAAACATAAGTGAATGTAGAGGAACCAAAGACCTTGTGATGGATTACCAAAGGATTTCATCCATACCACATTTTACGAGTATTTTTCTAAGAGCGTGAGATGGACGTAAGTTTTACACATACATTGCACATAGAATCACATCATCCCAACACATCAGTGTTCAATTTTTGAAAATCCTCATTGAGCAAACTATATTAATTGTAGTAATGTTCATTCTTTCAACTACATAAATTTTTTGAGAATTCTATGGAACTATGCTATGATGTTGAATCCCATGCTTGTAGATATTTTTCCATATTCATTAGAGTACATTATATTCCATTAACAGTATGAAGAGAGCCAATATGTGATTATGCTTCATATCCAATCCATACTTGAAATTCCTTAAAACTTTTGAAAGCTTGACATTTACTTATCAATAAATACATGTTATGAAACCAACCCACAAAAAGACATAAAAGATAGATCAACACCTTAGAAATAAGCCTCTTTGAGGGGGAAACCTCCTTTACATTACACATGAAAATTTCTTCGATGATACAATTGACAAGACGTCCTTTCTTTATATAAGAGTCTAAGGGGTCATGATATAATCAGATCTTACATAACAATATTAATGTAAGAGCACAATAATAATAATAATAATGGGTTTCTATAGGGCACAATAATAAAAATATGGGACTACATGGGCATTAAAATATAATAAGGTGGTTGTATTAATAGCAATAAGGGGTTACACTAGTAGTATAGGGACCTAAAAGTATGCCTAAAACATTCCAATGTAATCATAAATACAATTATTCATACATTTATTTTCATATGCATAAGGAAAGTGCATAAGACCACACAAATTAAAATATATATTTCCAACTTTTCTACATGAATAAACAGGCCTTGCTAGCAAATGTGAACAAGGAACAATAGATTTCTTATACTCCTAGCGAATGTCAACAAGGAGAAAGTTATCCAAACAATTATATGAGACAAAGAAGAAGTTAGAAATGATTATGCATAGCTAAAGACCCATACAAATAAGGAAGTGGAAAATCCCACATATATTTAATAGGATACTCAATTAACATATTTAATGTTTAAAGTAGTTAGGTATAAAAAAGAAGCATGTTTAGTTCTCATTATTTGGGAATTAAATCACCCTTGAAGAGGAAGGGGCATGACTAAGTAGAGCGAAAAATGAGATGATATTGATGAATACTCTATGAGCTCTCGGTAGAATAAACAATGTTTCAATGTAAATAAGCCCAGTAATTTTTCACGTAGTAGACAAAAATTTTTGGGGCAATATTTAGAGTGGGTTAATATTCCATGGTTTTTCAAAATAAAAAATAAGCATAGTTATCACTTTTGACATTTTTTTAATTTATTTTCTGAATGTTTATACTTTAAAACTATTTTAACTTCAAAATCATTAGAACTCTCAATATTTTTACGAAAATAATGTTAAACACTTTTATTATGCATATTATGGGGTACTAATGTTAGACAAGGTTTATAAGCTTTAAAATAAATTTCCAACCTTGAAATTTTTGCTACTAGATAGAACCCTTCGAGAAGAAAGAAAAAACATGGCGCAATTGTGGAAAATATATAAAAGAATGAAGTGAGTAACAAAGAAGAATAACTTCAGACATTGTTGAATAAAACTAACATGTGGGGAATAACTAACAACGAATAAATTTGTGGGTCATTTAATGTTTGCATGTTGGGATCCTCTGTCACATAGTAACAATGAAAATCCTCAATGCGAAGGGTGTGTACATTTCATGATATTTATTCTTTGAAATGATGAAATACAATTTAGGATGCATAAATGTAGTTATATTACAATTTAGTGAAAGGAAAAATGGATGCTTCTTTTATTCCATTAAAGTTTTTTATGCATGTCCAAGTTTATTTCACCTTCATGGCTTCTTTTGATCAAAAGGAGAACTACGGAGTTTATAAAATTATGAACATTTTTAGTAGAATAGTTGCAATAGGAGGTGATGTAGGTGTTACCTATCCTAAACAATGTGTATTGTTGAACAATTATCTCCTTCTTAATGAAAAGTATTATCTTTCGGATTGAGTGTATACCTATTCTATTAGATTTCCATATACTTTAATGTTTTTCCTAAAATATATTTATTAATTTGTGAATAACCATCAAAAAATATATTTTTACATTGTAATATGATTCTCTTCGAAATCACGTGGAAGGTGTTTTTCATATCTCACACCCATTCAAAGGGGGATTTTTGTGAATAATGAGGTTAGAGAAACATTAATATGTGTATAATGGTGTCACTATGTTTTGGTTTGTATCCTTTAAATTCCATTCCTATATAAATAAATGTGAATGCATTTGAGATTTGCATAATTTTAATAGAAAAATATCTCATATACTGTACATGTAAGTGAAAATCAATGAAGCCATTGCATTGAACTCAACAACACCTTACATTTCAAAACAAAACCTCAACATTTAACTTAGAATTGAGTAGAAAAATGAAAACAAAAACAAAACAAAAAAAATATTAAAAGAAATCATATTACAAATATATATGTTTATCTATATAAATATAAATATTAGTGATTAGAAAAATGGGAATGCATAATTTACAAATCTGAAATGCATATAAATAAATCTGTGAAATCATATTGATGATTCTTTAATTTTGTTATGTTGATAGTGTGTATCCCTTGATAGGATTTCTATAATTCTAATTTAACTATCAATAATAAATAGGTTGATGCTAGAGATTCAATAATTAATAATTAATATTTTTAATATTACTCATTAATAGAAGGTTAAGACTTATTTAAAATGTAATTATGATCTCCATCCTTCTGAATTTAATAAAAAAATCTTTCCAAATTAATTTAAAATATACTATATATAGAATATTTTGGACTATTTAAAATATTTATTGCTTTTGTTATAACTATTGCTGACCATATAATCAAATGGATTGAAAAATTTCTATACGCGATCCAATCTTATAAACATCAAAACACATAACCGCGTTATACATTATTTGGCATTAACGAGATTAAAAATTTATAAAAGTTAACTATATGTTTATTATTATTGGAGTTATATAAAAATATGTTTATCCATGTAGTTTTACCCCACTATTATTATGGAAATCCTTTAATTGGAAACATGTCTTCTTACATTACGATGGCTTAAAAATACCACATTCCCAATATGATGTGTTGATATGCCATTTTTTTAAATTAATTAATTTGAGATAATTTAATTAATAGAGTATACCTAATTTTGGTAGAAATCTTATTATTGATATGTCAATATTACAATGAATATTCTGACATATTCCACAGGGTTTACATAATTTTGGTAGAAATCATATCATTGATATGTCAATATTACAAATAATATTCTAACATATTCCACGGGGTTTAAATATCTACGATCAACCTAATAATTAAATTATAACTATGGAAGATTTATTCTTACTATTGAGCATAATTATAGGAATATCTATTGTAATTTATTTCCAATTGAATTTAAAAGGAAATATTAACATAAAATTAAGACAAACAAGGGAAGCCATATAAATCAAATGGATGGAAGTGAAAATAAAATTCAATCCATGATAACCATAAAAATGGGTACCCTATTATTCCTATCACATTTCATAGCTTAAAAAACAATATAAATTAACTAAATTATAATTTTATGACAAATTATATTTTGGTTTTTTATAAAAATAAATAAACTTGCATGCATATTTCAAAAACAACAAAAAATCTTAGTGGAAAATTTTAGCAGTGAAATATGTCAATATTACTATGAATGTTCAAACATATACCATGGGGTTTAAATATATTCCATCAACCTAAGAATTAACTTATAACTATGACGATTAGCATAATTACCATCTTATGTACTAATTGTTGGATTGCAAAAGGTGGATCATTAATTCTTATTGGAATGTTTATATTATGTTGTTCTATTTCTTAGTTATAACATTCCAACCAAATCCCCATTTCATGTTTTTCTCTTTATAGCCTAATATTTTTACTATCCAACTTAATATGTCATCAAACCAAGAATGCTTGGATGAAATTTTGTCACTATCAGTTTCCTTGGATCGGGTTTTATCTTGATCATCATTTTCTTCTATAATTGTTATCATAGTAACATGGGGTGAATCAAAAGTCAAGTCGATATTGAAGATATTTTTATTCTTGTTGTGTTTAGTTGACTATCCTTTGTCCTCTGCCTATGATGAGCTTCCTTCTATGTTGAGTTTGTCTAGAGTCAATTTTTTATGTTCCTGTATTTGCTGAACTACCATCATTTTCTATAGTGATCCTTCAATGAATACATATTTTCCATGTCCAAGAAACTGCAAGACATCAGGCCCAATAGATTATTCTAGAAATTGTTCTAATAATCTAGGATTCTTTTCTTTTCTACCCTTGATAGGGTATCCTCAAAAATATTTCATGCGACTAAGTGTAGATTCTATTGTTATTGTGGGTCTTCGAGTTGAATACCTAGAAAGATTTCATTCCCATTTATTGTATATGTTTATGTCCCTGTTGTTTTCCAATTCCGTGAGTCTTCTCTTGTGATATTCTTATGATATTATGTCGCAGGTACTATGAGGTAAAATTTAAATGGTTGTGTCTAACTATGCTTCCCTTTCTTCTTCTTGTTTAGAATCTAGAAGGATAAAAAGTATATCCCCTTGTTTTTCTTGAGCTTCTGGTGGAATTGTATTATGTTAGATTATTAACTGATCATATATACATTTGGTCAATTGTAGGTTGATACAAAATATCTTTCCGGTCTACATCTAAAGAGTCAACATACCAAACTTCAATTATTTGTAGCGACAATTGAATCTGCGATGAGGGAGGAAACATTTTTTGTATGTGTTGAGGTACTCTCGATCTATTGGAAGATTTTTAAATACTTCTGGAGGAGCAACTAGGGAAGTTTGTTTCATGTCTATCCAAATTACTAAAGAAGGTAACAAAATGGACTTATTAAAATTTTCACATTCATACCGCTTCATATTCAGCATGTCACCAATGTGTTTTCCCTAGTTGTATATTTTTGTCGTCATGATAATTTGACTAATTTATGGTAGAATAGTGAGTTTAATGTTAGAGACTCTACCTATTCATGAAAAATGACTCTCTCTCATTAGGAAAAATTTAGAGATAAGAAAAAAAATTGAGATATCAAAAACATAATTTAACAATACATGTATTTAACAGAATAATATAAACATGAATAAATAAGAACCCAATAATGAATATTTATTATTCGTATTGCGTTCAATATTCGAAATAGGAAAAAACCATATAAAAATACACAATTTAGAAATTTAGAAATTTTATAATTTTGAAATACATATAACTAAAAGTGCGTTTTGGGTCAGTATCGATAATCAAAACCATTACCATATGTTGTCTCAAGAAAAGTGATTTTTGGGTTAATATAGATAATCAAAATATCATCTCCAAAATACACAACATTTACTATATTCCTTTCTTATGTGATTGCATTTGGAGTTGCACTTCATTCAACTTTATCACTATGTTATGCCACTTTAAGTACATAAAATCTATCATTTTAATGCTATAGTTAATGTGTTAGATATTAAAATTGATGCGTGTTGTAAAATTTCAAGAATTATAATGTCAAGATCGTGAAGTGTACTAGGGGTCATAGTTTCTAGAATTCATTGTGTTTTAAAGCTCATAGTGCACTATGGTTTAATTAATTTTAGAGTTAGTCCCTTAATAATTATCAAGTGTCATTCTTTTTTAATAGTAATAGTGGTTAGAGGTTTCATTATGGAAGGGTTTGTAATTATCTATGAGTATGATTGATCATAGTAAATTAGCTGTTATGGGTCATATTAGTGTTTTGACATTCATAATGGTTTTAGGTTAAGGGGCACATATTGTATCAGATATTATAGTGGTCACAATGGTCAAAGGTTACATTAAATAAGGGGAACAATTTTGTGGGGGTTAATATATAGTTCAATATATAGAAATATCTAATAATAAATTCATTATAATTAGTGAATTTAAGGATACATATATTCATGTATATTTTTATAGATCAAAATATTATTGATAACTAATAACTAATGCTTGTTTCCTTATAATTGCCCTCATTGTTTTAATCCAATAACTAATTGGTTGTACTTAAAAAACCCTTAGCTATTTAGTAGCTAGATTTTTGATACTCCTACTATTTTGCAAAACTCTTAAAAATATTGAAAATTTTAAGTTATCTCAAACTTTGAAATAAATATTTTATTGATATATTTATCATTCTAATTATCCAACCTAAAAATATTTAAAAATAAAATATAAATTAATTATTTTTTAATTACCCATCCATATAACTTATATTAACCTATATGATTTTATTTATTAGTTAAAAAATTTATTTTATTAGTGAACTATCGGCCAATAATGACCAATGGCAAGTAGACTATCAAGGCACGAAGTTGAAAATGGCAAATTCCAGTTCATTCGTTCTAATTTCTGGTAGCCGACGCTCACCCCTGCCACCATCTCTTATGTTCTTCATTCCACTAAATTATATGCAATTTTATTGAATTGATTCCAGTTCATTCGTTCTAATTTCGTGTAGCCCACGCTCACCCCTGCCACCATCTCTTATGTTCTTCATTCCACTAAATTATACGCAATTTTATTGAATTGATTCCAGTTCATTCGTTCTAATTTCGTGTAGCCCACGCTCACCCCTGCCACCATCTCTTATGTTCTTCATTCCACTAAATTATATGCAATTTTATTGAATTGTTTAAAATCCACACGTCATAGTCTTATTAGGCTAGGCTTGTTGTGGAGCTTTTGAATTTTCTGACAACTCGGGGGATGAGTAACCACGGACGTTGCGGAAATACTGGGGCCATCCGTTGTGGTCCTGACTCCATTCATCGGGAAGAAGATAAGATAATGATTTTGTGGTTTTGACTTTATCCGTTGGGAAAGCGTGGAGTAGAGTAAACATTTATTTACCTATGAGTAGAAGTCGAGAGGATATATGTAAATATTTATTTACACTTTTGTAAAAGTCCAGCACCTCACCGTGTTGGTCATTGTTGGTAACGTGAATTCATTTTAACATTTAGTTGTTTCTATATCTCACCTTGTTAGTTATTGTTGGCCACATGAATTTGTTTTAACATCTAATTATGTATGTGTCTTTATATTTTATGTTTTTGTTAGTAACATGAATTCATATTAACATCTATTTAATTATTATTTATAAGGTTGGTGTATAAAATGTTCCATAAATTATTGCCAATTTTGTATATAGGATATATATATATTTTCATTTTTTAACTCTCATATATATTTTTTAGCATTTAATTTCTTTTAAAAGTTTTATTTGTTTTTTAAGAAATAATTTCTCATTATTGTAAACATTTTTTTTTTTTAATTTAGTACAAATAACTAATTTTAAAATTAATTATAAATGTATTTCAAATGGGTTTTGTGAAGGTTATTATTTTATTATATCTTATTTAACATTCCAAATATTGTTTTTTTTCCGAGGAGAAAGATCCTAATTTTATTAATTCAAACAAATAGCTCATCAAAAATTGCAAAAAATAATGTACATGTGGGGAGAAAAATCATGTTTTTCTCCCTTTCTTCTTCTTCACCTTGCACCACTCCCCTTCAATCAGCATCGAAGATGTAAGTGCAAGTGAAGTATCATCCTGAGGTCGAGGGTTTTCTTTATCAGAATCAGAGTTGTCTAATATATGTAGTCATTTGGATCCACGGGTATCCATTGGGTCTGGTATATTTACTAGCTATGAGTCCATCGAAGATTGCGGATGTAATTCATGTGCTTCTAGTTCCTTGTTCATATGATTTTCCTCTTTGGTATGGGATGTTCCACACCAGCTTCCTCCTCGTCATGAGAGCCTTGTGGTGAAAATTGCCATCCCTTGGCCTGTTTCCTCTTTTGTTCTTTCCACGGGTGTTTTTTTTTGCTTCAGGCTCTTATTTTGTAGGTGTCCTGTTTGTCTATAGTTTCTACATCTAAATGTTGTATTTCTATAATCAAGTATATGTGTCCAGCACCAATGTTTGTGCTTCAGTTGAATGTGGTCGACAAACCTTTGTTGAGATCTACTTCTACACATATTCGTGCGAATGTGAAAATTCTTTTCTCTAGTCTTTGTGTGTCCATTCTAATGTGTCGCCCGATGGTGTTGATGATGCCTGCAAGGTTTGGCTAGTTCCATAGATGTAACGTTTATGCCTGCAATGTTTGGCTGGTTCAATAGATGTAACAAGAGGTTTTGCAGATGAACCCAAACTCGCATCCTAGATACAACCATAGTATTTGCATCAAATTCCGGAAACCATGCCGTGATGAAAAGACCCATGGATCCCCAGAACCATGGTCCTTTCTGTAATATGATGTCTCTAGCCTTTTTTGATGGGAAATTTACAATGAAAAACCCCTTAGAACAGAGGTGAATATCATAGTGAGCACTGCAGTTTGCGAAAATCCAGTGAAAGAGCTTAGTGGGTTTTGTGCAGAAACAATTGTATCTACATATAATAGCTTATTTTACCAAAATATTACACTTCTCATTTGTTTCTGGTATATATCTATTTAATTTTAGGATGTGATTCAATTTCTCCATAATATATGTACATGGATTAGTTGTGGCTTTCTTTGTTGTGGCTGAAGGTGATTTTTTCTCTTGGAGGACGTTTTTGAAAGAAACTCCTCTTTTTGTGCTTTTAATGTATTTATTTGTTTTTGGTTGAATGGCTCTGAAAGCCTCCTCTTGAATGATTTTTTTTGTTGTAATCTGTTGTGCCACCTCTCAACCTCAAATTGAGTATTATAGTAGACACAAGTAAAATATTGTATTATATGAGAGGTTTGAGATCCTGGAGAGATTTGCCCCCAAAACTTAGATATTGTAATCCAACTGGATATCCAAAATGAATTGAAATATATTCTTAAAATGCATCACACAGTCTATTGCATTAACCCAGATCAATAATGACATCTCCGAAGGGGTTTTAATAAAAAATTTAAATAAAAAAATATTTACCAGTGATGAGGGTTCTTATTCTGTCTAGAGGTAGCATGACCAAGCAGCCTCAGGTGCGCCATAATGCAATGGATCTCTGTGGGCTCCTTCAGGAAACTATTTCCCTGTTCCCTGTAGCCAGACTCCTTTTCGGCTTTCTTTGCGACCCCACAGACGATCATGGGGATAGAATTCATCACGGCCTTCGGAGTAGCAATCTTAGTGGCTGCAGCTAGATCCTTGGCATTGAGGGCCACCGACATTGAAGCCACAGGTTTCACACCAATATTTGGTGCCTCATCTTTCTTTAGGGCCTCAGGCATGACCACGACATATGGGCACGAAGCGCAATACACCTTTAGAGCCACGATGGCTACATAGATCCTCTGTAAATGAGGGCACTGTCAGCTTCATCCATTTGGGATTCCCGTTCGACACCTTCACGGGCTTTTCTCCAGTGTCTATGTAACCTTCATACGTCACGGGCACATCCGGGACGGGATCCGCTGCAGGGCCAATCGATGCCATTGACCAGTCGGCTCCAGACCCTAGCAGAGCTCTACCGATCATCTGTATTCCACTATCATCCCGGACAAAATATGAAAGAAGGGAAAATAAAAATAGTGGATTTGGGAGAATGCGTAAAAGATCCTTCGTGAAAAAGATACCACCAGGAATAAAAAACGCATGAGTCGAGTCCCCATTCTCTACACAGATCATATATTTCCAACAACTTTGGATCACCTGAATCC
>APFE030956576.1:23901-78313 GCA_000404065.3 Pinus taeda | reverse complement strand
TAGAGCTAATTATCTTTCCTGGTTTCCCTGCAATACCCCTTAATTCAACTTCCTTTCCTTCCATAGAAAATTTGATGAAAAGTTCTTGAAAATTAAAAGCTATTGTACCCCAGGATTGTAGCCATTGGACTCCTAGTACAACATCAGCACCTCCCATTGGAATGGAAAGCATTGGGCTAGTCAATACATATTCTCCCATGGATAGCTTGAAATTATGGCATTTTCCAGAGAAATTTATTGTTCCTCCATTTGCAATCATCACTTGACACTCTGGTGCTGGATATAGGAAGCAATTCAATTCTTTTGCTACCTTACAATGAATAAAATTGTGGGTACTTCCTGAATCAATCAACACTATTACCTTTTTCTTCTTGATTTGTCCTTCTATCTTGATGGTTGAGGAGTGGTAATTCCCACCAATGCATTACAAGATATCATCAGATTCATTTTTTCTTCATCTAGTTCCTGATTTATATTCCTCTTCTTTTGGGATTTTCTTGCTCCTTTTCTTCTTCCTCTTCACAATCTATGTAGAAAATTTCTTCTCAGCAACACTTATGGACCTTTAGTGTATTTACTTATCACAACCTGTAACAAAGCCCTTTTGCTCTTTTCCTTCCAATTGTTGTTGGTTGTCAACCTTATAGGTTGTGGAAGACTAGCAGCAACAAAACTTCCGTCTTTATAGTTGTGAGTGGTATGCTTCCTGGTTGCCATAATTTTTGCTTTCCATTTTTCTTGCTAACCTGAATGCCTTCTCTAATGAATCAGGTTCCCAAAGGCGAACATCATGTTGGATATTATCCTTTAAAGACCCTATGAACACATCAATCCTATGCTCCTCTGGAATATCTTTTACGCTTATGTTCAATTTTTGGAACTCCTCAATGTGTTCCATTATTGAACCCTTTTGTTTGAGACTTATCAATTGGCAAAAAAAAGTGTTGCTTTTTGTATCCTCATAATGTGCCATCAATTCTTCTGTAAAAATTGCCCAAGTGATAAATTGTTTACAAGAGAAAAGCCATTGATACCATACAAACTGATTTGGTTCCAAATATAAAGTTGCCATACGTACCTTTTGTGTGTTTTGCACATTATTGAGATCGAAAAATTGCTCCATCTGTAATATCCATGTTGCGGGATCCTTGCCATCAAACTTCCTCATATCGATTTTTGGAATATGGTGGGTCTTCGATCCAACATTAGTCTATGAAATCATGATTAACATTTCTTTTGTTCTCATCATGAGTTTCCTTTACTACCCTTTCACCGTTAGTAAGCATTTCTTGTAGAAACTTTGTTAAATCTGTCTTCAAATCTGTCTTCAAATCTTCCATGCCTATCTTTAAACAATCCATCTTAGCTTCTACGCCTTTCTTTAAACCATCCATCTTAACTTCTACATCTTTCTTTAAACCATGCATCTTAGATTCTGTTACTTTTTGTGCAAGTGACACTTGTTGCACTTGGTCTCGTAATTTTGATATATCATGTTGCATTTCTTCCTCTTCTTTATGAGTCATGCTAAAGCTTTCAGATTTATTACTAGGTGTTTGCATTTTCTTTCCTTGAGGCATCAATTACCAATAATAATGCTTTACTATGCACTTTGAATTCCTTCAAACTAATTTTTCAAACCAAGCTTATGCAAAAATTTAAAAAAAAACTACACACCTTTTCCACTTTGTAGGAGATTGATATTGAATCTAATGTATCTCTGTAATTTCACATCATCTAGTTATGAAATTGTGATTTGCGGTAGCACTCTATGTCCTCTTTCCAATGCCACCAGTCTAATCCAAATTGGAGTCTCCAGGGAAGAGTTATGCCAAAACTCCCACAGTGACCTGATTATAGACTAATTCAGTAGAGCACACTTGTACGAGGTGACACGAGTCACTGTTTCGACCTTTGGATTTGAAAAATATATACGAGAAATTACAGGTCGTCCTCTTTTTGTACCTTCTTACAAAATTTCAATCCGATGCTCAGAGAAAAAGTTATGATGATTTTCCCCAGGTCACCTGTTTGGAATGTAATTGAGAAGTTTGCAAAAAGACCAACTTCCTCAGACCATATCTCCACAAATACAGTGTAAAAAGCTTTGAAATTCGGCCCGAGGTTTAGTACGATTTATTCTCAAATGGGGTTTTATTTTAGCTTTTGAAACGTCGCAAAAAAATAGTTATAGCGAAAATGCCAAGATGACCTATTTGGAGCAACAAAACCCTAGAATCCAAAGCTTTGATACCAAATGTTATGAAACCAACTCACAAAAAGATAGAAAAAATAGTTTAAGGCCTTATAATTCAGCCTCGAGAGGGCAACCTCCTTTACATTACACAAATGAAAAATTCTTGGATGATTCAAATGACAAAACCTCCTTTCTATATATCGGAGTCTAAGGAGTCACAATATAACCCAGCCAACCTAACAATAGTAATATAAAGCCACAAAAATAACAATAGAGGCATACTATGGGGCATAGTAATAACAATATGGGGACAATAGGGGCACAACAATATTAATAATGGATACAACTACAATAGTAATGGGGTAATAATTAGTATTATAGGGACCTAACATAACATTATACAATGTAGTGCCAACTACTCCTCGATCAATGGAGACTTGTTCTACACCAGACCTGACTTGATCATGACGAGATGTGCACGAGAAAATGAGATATTTGATGTGTTGAAGGCCTTTCACAGTGAGCCTTGTGGGGAGAACTTTGCAGACAAAAGGACTGCATACAAAATCCTTCATACTGGGAATTATTGGTCCTCACTTTTCAAATATGCCAAAAAGTTTGTATCAAGTTGTAACGCTTTTCAAGGGATGGGGAGGCCAGTTCCTTTAGAAGAGATGGCCCTTCAGATACAAATATCAATAGAACCTTTTGAGAAGTGGGCATTAGATTTTTTGGGACCTATCTCTCCCATGTCAAAGAAGAAAATTTATATTTTAGTTTGCATCGACTATGTCACGAAGTGGGTGGAAGCTAAGGCTTTGCATGCTGAAACCAAGAAAGAAGTAGTGGAATAACTTTTGGAAGACATTTTAACTAGATTTGGAGTACCCAGAGAGATTGTTACTGACCAAGGCACACAGTTCACAACGAAATTGGTCAAGGCTCTCACTGAATGGCACTGACTAAAACATCAAAAATCTACTCCTTACCACCCCCAAGCCAATGGGTAGGTGGAATCCATAAACAAAGAGTTAGAATCCATCTTAACCAAGAGCATTCAATTACATCATAGGGATTGGGCTAACAAGTTGTTGGAGGCATTATGGGCTTACCACATAACTTGGAGGAATGTGACAGGGCACACCCCATATGAGTTAGTTTATAGTAAATAGGTACTGTTGCCTATTGAGTTCCAAGTGAAAACATTTCGAACTGCCACTCAACTCGGGATGAATCTTAATGAAGCCCAAGAACAAAGATTAATGCAGCTACATGAGCTGGACAAGATTAGATAGGATGAATTCCATCGAACATGTTGGTGCAAGATCAGAGATCTCAGTGGAATGATAAGTTTATTAAGACGAATATTTTCCATTCAGGATATTAGGCCTTGCTCTATGACAATAATTTCAAACAGTTGAAAGGAAAATTCTGCACTAAATGGTTAGGTCCGTACGAGGTGGATGAGGTTCTCGACAATGGTTCAATTCACATTAAAACTATTGATGTCAAATAGACCTATTTTGTAGTAAATGGCCACCGACTTAAGATTTATCACCGACCGCTCTCCTGAAAAAAAATTCTACAGGAGGTAAGAAGAGATCCAGGGAGGGAGATGGTCCATGAAAATGACCAGCCTCTTTTTGGTTCATCTAGTTGATTCTTATATATATATATATTATATATATATATATATTATATATATATATATATATACAATGGGTTGTCATTTTCCATATCTTTAGGTGTTTCTACCCACAACCCATGTAGAATAAAGGATAAATATGTCTTAGGTAGGTTTATTCCTTTAACTAGACTTGACATATTAATATGGAAAATGATCCTTTCAGAGTCTTCTTTCAATGTTTTTAGACTCCCAAAATTTGAAACTCCCAAGCAGTAACTGATTCTGACTCGTAAACACTACTACATGAAACACTAGTAGCCTAGGGATTCCTTGAGTACAGATTTATTCTTTTCCTACCTTAAGGAAATATTTACAGAAAAGAAAACCCCTTGGAGTCTTCTTTGGATGGTTGAGACTCTCTAAATATGACAACCCCAAGAAGTAGTTACTTTAGGCTTGTTAAAATTATAGAGCAGAAATAATTAGGGATCTACTGGGCATAGAATTATTCTTTTCTAGGCTCAACAGAATACCTATGGAAAAGAAACTCCCCTAGAGATTTATTTCTGGTCATTTCGATCTCTCTAAAGATGAAATGTCTCAGGAAGTTATCATCCCTAGCCTAGTTAATATCTATGGGATGGTGAGTGGGTTTACCATGTTATAAAGGAAACATTCAACAAATTTCATGACAACACTCAAAGAAAAAATCTTAGATTTTGTACTCCAAATTTTATGTACTTAACAACTTTCTATACTCTAATATGTAAAAACTAAAGTCTACTATTGGGGATATATTTCAGGAACAACATTTTTCTTTAGAGAAAAATTGGTGTTTATGATTCATTTTCATAAGAATTGCTCCATGATCAGTGTCTACTTCTACTTCAACCTAAGATGGTCGATCTCTACAAGCTCAACACCCTATATCCTTTTGATTTAGTAAGGTATGTGCTCATAATTTGTTTAGATTTAATTGTGAGTAGTTAAAATGTTGTCAAGTGATATCCAACCTGTGGTTCCCCAATCATTTCTACCCTTGGTTTCATAGCAGCACTCTTACACTCCCTGCCATATAATCATTACCTTATCCCAGTCATCATTCCCTAAAACACCTCTATCAATCTTATCAACTCATGTTAAATCCACCCCGTCGTTCTAATCATTATCAAATTTCCCCACTTACATCACATCTGAACTATGGCCATTATTGGACCTTCAGCTTCATACTACCCTATCGTCATGATAACCATTCCTATGGGGGCACAATGAGGATGAAACCATCGATACGATGGGGGCAGTTCTCATCAAGATCAATGAAATCGTTTTCTCTATCAATCATAAGGGGATTCTATTCTTACACAGCGATGGGGGTTGATGCCATGAGCTGACCTTTGGTCAATTTTCCTACAACTCTGAGTATCAACAATGCAAAGGAATTCTTGAAGAGCGGGGATGGTTTCCATTTTTAAGAAAATTCCAAGGATATAATGATGTAGTATCCCTAGCATTTGCTCAAAACTTCGATGGAGAGCACGTTAAAGTTGGTAATTTGACTTTTAAGGTTAAAGAGGAGTCTATTAGCCATACTATAGGACTACCCTTTGTGGGTTTACCATTATTCAAAGGTGGGAAATCACATATTCCAAATTGTTGCTCATTCCTCAAATTGGCCTATTAGTGAATCAATTGGATGAAAGGTATACTACGAAGTTGTATCGAAGAGAAATGGCACCGTTTGATCACCATGTTGCAGTGCTTTGTTATCTTTGAGGGAAGGTATGCCATTGTGTTTTTATATCATATTCGCTTGTTGCCACATTTTGCAAAGGATAGTAAGATCAACTTCCTGTACTTCATGAGGTTAACCTTGCACAAAATGTCAAAAGGGGTACAATCAACAAGTAGGAACTGTGAGACCACATTATCTCACCACAGTCTTATTAAAATGGTAATTGTTGCTAAACTTACAGAGCAGCAGAGGTCTTAGGAAGACTTCCTAATGGAAAATTTCCCTGGAGAAGAGACTTAGTTCAAAGTTCGACAACGATTGGTGGTACAATCACTTAAGCATAGGAGGGAGATCCTGTCACAACATTTCCAAATTTTTCCTAACCCTACAGATAACTTTGTCTCTCCTATTGGTGAAACTCCTTATGAATTGACACCTTGTTCTAATACTATGGAAGAGGGGACATCTTCAAAAAGCCAAAGGGTAAATAAGTGAAGGAATAAGTGGAGTAGGAGTCGTAAAGACCCACCTAAGCCAGTTGATATTGTCGGGTTGAAAGATGAATAACTAGCGTTGAAAGCTCCTAAAGCTCATAAAGTGCTCTAATCCTAGTACCATCTTTCTTAATTTTGCTAAAGTCTGCTATTTTAAGTGTTCTATTCCAATTAAGCATGGGTTAGAGGTCTTGGTTAAGGTCGTTGGTCTTTGACCAAAATTTCTTTTGCTACCACATCAGTACTATTTTTGAGATACTATGGCAACATGCATGAGGACATACATTTGAATTGGCATGGGGGGGATGTTGGTGCCCACTTTTGTCCCCAATTTTCTACCTCTCATCCCTACTTTCACCATCTTTTGCCTATGAAAGTACTCCTATTACCTACCCTATCACTTACATCAATCCCTAAACGACACTAGTACGTAACTCAGAGGTAAATGCACTTAATTGACATTGTTTTGCTATTTGTAATTGAATTTAAGTGAATTTTGAGTTATGTCCCTATATGCTAACTATTTATTCATGGGTTTAACTGGAAGCTTGGTGATAGGATTGACAAGTCTGTATGAATGGAAGGATGTCTTTTCATCAACATTGATCTCAACTAGAATATTCTGACAATTGATGCTTGATCGAGGTCGAGACAGTTTGGACAAGTGGGCTCCTTCTCCTTATTTTGACCATTGAAATTATAAAATGATTTGTGAGGACAACCACGATGCTTCTAGAATTGATTTTCTATGTTAAGTGTGATAATTTGAAGGCCGAATATCCTTCATGCTAGAATCAAAGAAGACTACTCTAATAATGGTAGTCAGTTACTCTAGAAAGATGTCGTTTGTTCTAAGTAAAGTTAATACGATTTGGAGCAAATCAAGCAATGTTTAGATTATTTTATAGTTGCTAAGGTTGCCATAGTTAGTTAAATTTTTATTTTTACATTTATATAGTCTCCTTTAAAGGTTATTGTAATGCAAAGACAATGCTAGTTGAGCTAGCTGGTTAAGAATCCTTGTTGTTGATACATTGTGACTTATGTCAATTATTTCTCAAACTTTGTTTTGGAAATATATATGATCGCTTTAACGTTTTGAGCTAGGATCACTGTTATCGTGGTTGATTTTGAAGTATATCTCCGATGTTTTAGATATTTCTCTTGTTGTAGTAGACTAGCTTACTCCAAGTAGGGGAGGGCCCATTAGTAGTTCAGATAGCTAGGTATGTGCATGTCATTTCATAGTTGAATATTGTTTGTTGCAATTATGAACATTGATATATAATTTCATGATGTGCATGGTTCCTTTCTTTACATATTACACCATTTAAAGATTGCTTCATGTGTTAAAATACTCAGATTCATTATATAACTTGAGTTTGTATTTCGATACAAAGCCATGCCCTGTTCTTTCATTCAAAATCACATCCATTTATGTTTATAATCAGAGTTTAGGAAAATCAATTGATTCTTGAAGATATATAGCATGATCTCTGTGTGTTTATTTTGGTGTGTCTGTCTCTTTAACAAAGTTTATGATCAATGGTATGAGTGTGAGTGTGGATTGCATTTTTTATATTTGAGATATTGATTTATGGTATGACGTTTTGATTTTTTTCAAGCGAATTCGAGTTTAGTAGCAATAGGGATTGTGTTTTCCATTTCCAAAATCTGAATTGTTCTATTTGTTTCGAGCATTATGATTTAAATTTCACAGTGTGGTTTATTTTAAATAATTTCATTCAAGAACATTGATTTGAGTTATTAAATTATCATAGGATATTTTATATATATTCTCTCATAATAGAATAAGATTGATTTTCATTTCTAGTACTATAGTCTACAGATTGATTTCAAGCATTGAACTGTGTAATTTATATTCCTAGTATGATTTAATTCTTCGCATTGTTTTGAGTTGTTTGAAGATAGTTACTTCTACATGGAATAGATTTCCATTTTAAATGCAGTAGCATAGGATTTGATTTTCCAGCAGCAAGTTTAGATAACTCTGTCGAAGGTTTCATTTTCATAGAGTTAGTCTCTATAACAATTTAAAGTGAAGTTTGAAAGGTGTTTCATTTCCAAGTAAAAGTAGTTTTGTCTGAATGGATTGAAGATAACAGATTAGGATTTGACCTTAGAATTAGAATTTGGCCCCCTTATCATATTTCGTTACAAGTAAATAGATGCCTGGTCGTTTAATAGCTAGAAGTTTAAATCCTCGCTTAAGATTTGTAGTTGGAATGAATTTCATTAAGCCTTTGGTTTTAGTAAGATTATCTTTCGATTGTAGATATTTAGAATAAGGAATAGAGTGGGTTGAGTTAAGTATATTTCTTTTAGATTGCTTATGTTTTCTGAGAATAATATGAGTGCTAGTTTGCTTAATTAGTATTGTTTCCTTTCCATCATTATGTATCGAACGATCAAAGGAAAATTACATACTATGAATTTAAGTTTGAGCCAAAAACACAACACAACTCATGCTCATGAGTCCTGGTTAACAATTAAATATCAAAAGATTTAATCACTAATTAGAATTCTCAACAGTGGTTCCAAGCATGATCAATGTGAAGCATGTCTCCTCTTGGTAAATCTCACTCAATTTGTGTTTTGCCTTTTCTCAAATAGTGTAATGAAGCTATCAGTTTCTCCTTGACTGATGGATTTATCTAGGCTGCTAAATAGAGAAAAGTACCTATGTGAGCCCAGATTTACTCATGTTGTTTGGTGCTAATTATACCCATGTTATATCTGGCATTAAACTTTAATTATCATACCATTGTTTCCACCATTTCACCTCCTTCCTCTTCCATGTTTTTGATGGAACATTATTACTGAGGATTCTATTTGTCTACAAGCCTATGCATATTTTTCCCTCCTTCCTTTCCTCCTCTCCACCATCTCTACAACTTCAATTTTAGCTTGTCTCATTGTTTTGTGTTGGCCACTAGAAGAAGACATTTCTCTTTGAAATTACCCCAATATACCCCCCGCATTTGGATACATGTGTTGGCTTGAGTCTACCTTAACGAAGGCCTATTGTACCAAGCCCCTCTTATCATATTTTATTACATGACAAACGAAGTGCAAAAAAACCTCACTCATAATCTTCCATGCACTCCCCCCTTTAAGATGTCCTAGGAATTGGTCTACAATCAATGATGAGGTTGTCTCTAGGAGGTTTTCTATGTCTCCTAAAGCACTCGTGCTACAAGTGCTAGAAAAAATCACCAACAGATACCATGTTAATTTTTCTTAGATCTATATTGTTCTTTACTTTGATAATTTAATTTCATCATTTACATATAGAATTCACCCCATATTTTCATAACATTATTCAAATTTACTACATTATTTCACAGCATATGCAATTATATAGAAATAACAACATCACCATCAATGCAGTGGAACATAAAAGAACAATAGAAGAAAAGCATTCATGCATAGAGACACCAGGATTGGTCAGAGACTAGGGAAAAACCCTTTCAAATTATTCTTATTATATTGTCATTGAGTGATTTAACAAGAGAGAGTACAATGATGCGTATCAGCAACCATAACCTATCCAACAAAATCAAATAAACAATATCCATGCTAAAAATTCTAATACTCAAAACTATGCTTCATAACTCTATAATCAACTATCATCCTATGCGATCAGCTACCGAACCTTGCAGTCAATGAGTGAAATTTGTGGTCAACTGATAAAACCAAACCCTAAGTGCCAACCATATGGATGACATGATGTACATGTGGTTGAAAGGTTTCAACTACATACATGAGATAGCTTGTGTGTGGTTGCAACTGAAAATTTCTTATGACAATTGTGCAGTTGTGACCCAAAACCCTAGAAAATTGCGTGCTTCAGACCTTGCAATCTCAAACATTTTCCATGAAAACCAAAGAAATAAGAATAGAAGAAATGCTTCATCATGGTATCTAAATAAGGGTCACTTTACTTGCATTTATAGCCATCGATGGGTGGCTGATTTATCTTTTGGGCACCTGATCAAATAATATACACGTGGGACTAAATTCAAAAATACACTTTCCCTTGTCCAAATTGAGCACTTCAATAGTCAAAATTAGTCTTCTAGAAAAGAGGAATCTCATCCCATGGTTGGAATTTGTCACTGAGTTACCAAATTAAGAAAATAAAAATTCAATAAGATGAAGGAGGTCATGAGCTCATGCCCTATGATTGTGCAACCAAAATTCACCCATCCATTTGTGTTGGAATGTAACGCTTCGGGGATAGGGATAAAATAAATTATTATGCACAATCATCATCACATAATGTTTGAGAGACAAAAACTCATCGATTACGAGTGACACTATTTGATATATGATAAAGATATGTCGACCATCATTCATACATTGGACATATTCAAACAACATCTAGTGGGGAACAAGTTCAAAATAAAGATAGATCATAATAGCTTGAGATTTCTCATGGAGCAAAAGGAAATGAGTGAGAGGAAACAAAAGTGGATCATTAAATTGTAGGCCTACAACTTCAATATAGAGTACTTCAAAGGAAAACAAAATATAATGTATGATGCTATTTCAAGTATGAAACCCCCTCTCTTGCTTATGGAGATGACAAAATATTGGAAGTCATTGTTTCTTCTGGAGTATTTGAAGAATAAATTTTCCTGTGAGATTTTTCAAGGGTTGATCCATGATGACAGGTACCGTATCTATTTGGTAATATAATCGAAACTCAAAGAGAAAATTGTGCACGAAGATCACAACTCACCCTTAACAGGACACCGAGGATACATAATGAAATACATACAGATTAGGGAAAGGTTCACTTGGAAGGGCCTAAAAATGGAGATGTTGAGTTTTGTGAAGGAATGTAGCACTTTCTAGTAGAGCAAAGGCAAACACATTCATCTTACTAATTACTGCAACCACTCCCTATTCTGAAGTAGAAATGGGAGAGAATTTCCTTGGCATTTATCACTGGGTTACCTCTGCTATAGGGAAAATACTATATATATGTGGTGGTATATTGACTCACACATTTCACTCATTTTTGCCATGTCATCAAAATATTCAAGAGTGTAGGTGGTTGTGCTATTATTTAAGGAGGTATTTTAACTATGTGGGTTGTCGAAAACCATCACCAATGACAAGGATATCCTATTCATGGACGAATTCTCGCAAGATATATTCAAACTTGTGGGGACCGAGTTGACACTTAGCGACATCTATCACCCACGTACTCATGGATAGAAAAAAATAGTAAACAAATGACTTGCGGGCTATCTCCAAAATTATTTATCCGGCCAACAAAAGGCATTGATAAATTGGTTTCATTTGGGAGGGGAATGCTACAAGACCACTTTCCACATGTCCAATGACATTACACTGGACATGATGCCCCAACATTTGCTGATAGAGAACTCGGGACAGTCAAGCACCTTTGGCCAAGGAATGGATTCAAGAAATTAAACTGGCTTAGGAGGCATGATGATGTGGTAGTGAAAATTGTGCAATGATGTGGCATCATATTGTTTGTTAGATGATGTGGCACCATTACATATGCTAAGGAAAGAAGGACAGTTTCTTCTAAGGAGGAAATTTATTTTAATAAGTCATAAATAATTTTCAAATTTGTCTCAACCCAAATCATAAAGGAAACATAAATTTTTTGGTACAAAATTAAAAGAAAATTTTGAAAAAAGGGTTTTTACAAAATATATTTAATTGGAAGTTTAGGTCGACATAGTTTTGGGCCCAAAGAAGTGAATTTTAAAAAATATTCTAATCAAACTTTATAAAGGCCTAATTACCACTATAAATGGAGGGATCTCAAGTAATTATAGTGTGGGAAATCATTTTCTCCTTTCATATGCAGTAGGAAGGTTCTTAAAGGTTTTTTTTTTGGTTCATAATTTTTTGGGGTTTGTGGCTTGTATGGTTTTTTTTGGTATCAACACCTATGGATTTTTACTTTCATATACATACCTAAAGAATCGTTCAATGCCCAATACTTATTTATCTTGATTGAATATTTCCTGGGGATTTTTTGGATTTTTATATTGTAGGTTCTAAAGGTTTGCATAATAAGGGTCTTGTATGACCATCAGTTGGATATTAAGAAGACGATCAAAGTAATACATCCTATTTCTTAAACTCTCTGTGACATAACTTGAGAAACCACAAATATGTTCACTCAATTTTTTGAATATAAAGCTTTAGAACATCATAAAACATATTGGCCCAATACGCTACAACATTGAAGACTACTCAAAGGTTGATTTTGGTTTATGATTTTTCTATTGGGATTAGGTTTCATGTGTCCTTGGATGTGTTTTTGCGGGATATTTTAATGAGATTCATATGCCATGAAATAAAACCCTAGATCACTAACCTGGAATAGTACCTAATGTTAAACTTTTCTAAATTAAAATTTATGACCAGGATGTAAAAGTATTAACCTTGGCACCATGGAGAAAAACTCTCCGTATTTCTTAGAGCAAACCACATTACACTTGAAACATATATCTAACTTTGACCTTTCCCTTGCAAAAAACTGAGGATTGTGTTGAGACCAACCATGTAATATTTAATATTTCACTGATTAAATAAATTACTTGTGAACTATTTTCGAGATGGCCTATCTAGACAAATCCAAAGGACACACTTTCTTCTTTCTCTTAGAAATATTTTTCTTCGGTTCAAGCGATTCACATACCTTTATGGCATGTCTTTGACACACTCTCCAAAGAAGTTGTAGTTTTATTTTTGAGTTTCATTGAGCATGAATGGTGCAACCTATTATGGCATAATCTCAACCATCATCTAATTTTTTCTCAACCTTTGAACAAACACCAATTCAAGATTGTTTGACAGAGGTTCAAAATCCACCCTCTAACACTAAAGTGTCTCTCAAGGCTCGTAAAGCTTCAGCACATATTCATAACCTATTCGTAGACTATCTACAACATAAATACTTGTACTATTAATGATGTTTGAATAATATATAGCTTGCATCTAGTTCTTTTCCAAGACGTGAATATTTTTTTAGGTTAGCATGCCTAGAGATATGAGTATATGATCATATCAAAATTATATCTTATGGTTGAACAACACCTCATTTGAAGTAAAAACAAATCCCTAAATCTATGATCTAATTATAAGTTGGCACATTTCAATTCAACCTTGACTTGAATAATCAATTGAAACAACATTAAACACATTCTAGATACATCAGGTTTATTGAATAATTCATTGTTACTTATGTCATTGTTACCTAATTTCCAGCATATGAAGTTACCTAAAGTAAGAACATGTTGTCGCTACTACAACACCCTCCAAAATTTTGGTTTACATTCAAATTCTGGAGACTATCTTGATTTTTCATACTATCATCATAAGCATTAAGATTCACTACTTGTGTTTTCTCTAAGTATTCTTCTCCTATTTTCAAGGAAATCAAAGTGTCATATTTTGTGCTTTCAAGGGTTAATATTTGTGTAAATGAGTTGGTCTTACCATGTAAACATGTATCTCACTCATTTCCAAAGTTTTAGGCACTCTCACACAAGTGTCATCATGATTATTGCAAATTGTATCTTTGGTGTTGCACTTGGTGTAAGTCATCACAAAGTTGTCGCATCGAGGAGAGGATGTTTTTTATGTCTTCCAAGTGTTCCATGTTGTGTCGTTGAATAATATAAGTGTGTGATCATGTTCAGAGTCATGATTTTTCCCATATTTCTTACACTGATCCAACACTTATTCAAATTTTGAAAACTCCCAAATGGGCCACTCAGCATCTTACAACCATCCTGAACTACACACTACGTAGTCTCAACCCTAAAGAATGAACCTTTCCTCTTGGAACTATGGAATACGAAATTCCTACCTCCCAAAACTGCACATTGCACAATCTTTGTCCTTAAGCCCAGCCCGTGAGCTCCAAAAATGCGCAATATACCTCTCTAGTCAGCCATGAACTGTTGAATAATCTAGTAATTAATTATATTCTTCTAGGCATGATAACTATTTGTAAGGCATTTTTCAATATTTTTTCTTATTCCAATCTACACTTATTATTATTAGAATGTGTCTTTATTAGTTCATAAAATAGCTACCAAAAACAAAGAGACAATAACACAAGATGTTGGCATCCTCACAGGGCCAAAAACTCTCCCTCTTGGAGAGGGAAACCCACACCAAATTCTTCTTATGGAAATTCCAATTGATGAATAACAAGACCATGACCCTTGGCCTACTAGTCCACTCTAATACCAAGTCACCAATCCTCTTCTTGTTGTTGAGATCATTATTGCTTCACCAAGATATGTTTCCTTCATTAATATATTCATGAGAGCATGATTGATGTACCATATCTCCATATTTACTTCATTCATTCCTGCAATCAAGATGAGCATCATATAGATGAGGTTTCCATAAGGAGATATGTATGTATATACATGTGACTACTACACCAAGTCTTCATTATTATTGCGTTGAGAATGTTGAGAGAGAGTATGTCTTTCTTTGATTGCTAAGATTCTCTTATTACATCTATCCCAAGACTTCAACTATAAATCTTCTTCATTACAAGTATACCAAGATTATATCTCTCCATCCATAGGTATGTCAAGACTATAATAGTAAGTATGTTGAGAATATCTTGCACGGTGATTGTGTTTAGCATGTTGACACAATGATGAGGAGTCTGAGATATTTATCACTGTAATTGCTAAAGTATTTGCATAGGTATCCTTACTCCTGTAATGCAGAACTTTGTCCTGTACCCATACGAAGATCACCATGTGATAGACCTTTGAAAATCTCAGACAACTCTGAGTTCTTCACTAATGTTTTTCAGATACCTTAGTTGGGTATTCATAGTAGTTCATTCTCCATAATTATCCAATGTGTCCATTGAAAGGATCTGTCTACTATTTAACTCAACTTGTCTTTTCTATACATTTGTAGTCTAACATGACTATCTTCTTCATCATTTAACTTGCATACTTCTTCATGTGCTTGTCTTGGAGGGCATTTTAGACTAGTATACATTTACACATAGGCTCAAGAAGAGATCCTTATACATGACTTTGTCTCTTTTACTTTCCTATACCTATGAAATGAGAAAGAAACTCATTCTTATAATTTATAAAAATAATATTTCTTTTTCTTGAAAAGTACAAAGATCAAAAGTACATTTGTAAATACCAAAGCTAGTTACAATTTTCTTCAACATCCCCCCTTAACTAGGGAGCTATTTATAATGTTACTTGTTCATTCTCAATCTAAATAATTTATCATAAGAATAATCATATTGGTAACCTATTTGTATAGCATCATAGTAACCAAAATTATTTCCATAGCAAGGCCTTGATTGACAATGCTATCTCTCATTAGGTCAGAGCGTAATGTTGGCAAGACCAATTACTATAGACACCTTCATCATTGTCTCTCAAGGTACATACCCACCCGGGTGTTCACTGAGTATGACGTTCTAGGACTATTCTTATATTGGGTTCCTAGCCCTCAAACAATATCGGTCCTCTTGCCTACTCTTGTCTTGGATGTCATACATATCCTCAAAGAGCCCCAGATTCTAGATGATTACCCAATCCTCCATTCATTATTCTAAAGTGAAGATAATAACATTGTGTGTATATCTCCCTCTAAAATAGGGAGGATATCATGTGTCTACATTTCTCTTCATGGCCTTCACCTAGCTTTACGGTTGTTAGTCTTGGTCTAGTGCATGACACATAAAATGGAAAAACACAATTGTCACTCCTTTTTAATCAGGCATGATCTAATCCAAGCTCCCTATTTATTAGGGACCTATTAGAGCTCCCTCTTAGCTAGGGACTCTTCTATACATTAGCAACTTTTTCTTCATGGGTCCTTCAACTGCTTGATCAACTTCTCCTCTTGATGTCATGAAAATCAGTTGAGCTTCTTCCCAGTAGGGAAAAAACCATCGATCAATTTCCTCCTTATTTCATCATGTCATTCCTTTCTTCATGGAAAGTGGCATTATTCATATCTAAAACCTTCATTATATGAATACTTCTTTCTCATCATGCTTCTTCCATCGACCACATGAATGCTAATTGTACCTGTATTTACAACTCTTCTTCGAGTAGCCCTGCATTATCTATATATTTTTCAAGAAATCAAAACATCATATTAAATCAAATAATACCTTATGAGATGGCTCTTCATCATGACATATTCATGTAGGTATCAACATCCTGCACACATATTGACACATCTCCCAAAGATATCCATTGTTGAGGGTCTTCATCTATTTTAGACTTTCATCAGAGTCTTCATATCTTTCCGAGAGATTTTTTAGTCAAATCTTCTTGTTCCTTTGGATGTTGATTTCCTTCATCATGGTTGCATATCTAACGATATTCTCCTTCCTCATACATTCCATTCCCAGGAGCTCTCAATTAGAGTTTCTAAATTGTAGTCAACAATCTTATATTTCATATGACAACATATTGTGCTGATTTCATCTAGTGTGACTTATGCCTTCCTACATCCTTTCAAAGGAGGAGATATTTTTCTCTTGACAGTGCTTCTCAAGATAGAAGTAATGATCCATGTTACCTGCAACCATATGCCATGAAATTATAATAATTAACACAAGCATACATACATTGTTTTACCTTCAGGTCATTGAGGATTCTTCGAGCAGGTTCCTTAATTGAAAAGATCTTCAATCCCTTGATCTCCTTCATGTCATCACATCATCATCTCATGGATTCCATAAGTTGGAGTTCTTGTTGAAAAACTTGCTTCCTCTCTACATTAGTTAACCCTCCTATGAGGATTCCATCAGATAATTTTTAGGATCTTGTATATCCCCAAATGGCAGATGTTTCCCTTTTCACTTGATGTATGACGAGCCTTGTCCTAGATGACTCTTTCCTTGAATGTCCACTGAGGTTCCCAAGAGCTATATCCTTCATGTTTTGTTTGTCATGGATTTTTTTCTTCATGATTCCCATGGTGATGTCACAAGATCTTGATTCTAATGCTTCAATGATGCCACAATGCATATTATCATCATCGTCATACCTTATAACAAAAGCTTATGATAGGACCCTTTTGTGAGGGATACCATTTCACTCATAGTAGATATTTATTACTCCCTCTTTCCTTGGCCTCTTTTCTTCAGCTTCCTCCATCAGTGGTATGAGCTTCTTTCTATAAACTTTCCCTAGCATTGAAAACTTTCCTTTCCTTTCTACACATGTTTTATTCCTTTCATTTTTTTTTCCAGCAACTTGTCTTTCTCTATTTGGCATAGAGACCATAAGTTGTTGAATGAGGTAACTTCCTTTTATTCTGGATCCGTGTTACCTTGCTAGCACATTGTATATTAATGATGGTTATCTTCCTTTGTAGATCTTGTATATTAGACCTTATGAGGATATCATACATCCTTCGATACCATTTAATTTCATGTAGATCAGATTTCCGGTGACCTTCTTCATTGCACATTTAGAGAATGATTTTATCATCTTCATCATTTTGATGTCTCCAATATTTCTACATGAGGGAATATTTCATAAGTATCCCTTTCCATTTTCAGAGTAGACCTCTTGATATGTTTAATGACTTCAGCTACTTAGAGGACTATGTCTATCCTTGTTTTTCATGGAAGGAATATTGATGACCCATCAACTTATAAATGTCCTTCCAATTCATGAATTCATTTAACCAAATTTGATGATAGAATGAAAAGATACTTACTTGTCATGTGAAAATGAAATATTCACCTTCATGGCTTTGATGATGGTTGAAGAATTTATATGAAGGCTTCTTCTTGAATGATCTTCATTCGAATGTTTCTTAATAGAAAATCTTTCTCCTTTTGATAGGGATGATTTGTTGCTTCCTTGGATGATCTTCTTCTTAGATAAGGAAGTGATCCTTGCTTGATTACAACATTGAAGATGACAATGCCTTCTTGCCTTCAATATGTTCTGCCTTCTTTTGTAGAGTAGGTCAATATTTCTTCAATATTTTCCAAGATGATGTGATCTTTAGTTTGAGGTCCTTTGAGTTTCATAGCTTTGTAGATATATTTATGAGAGTCTTGGTGGTATTTGAATGATGGTTGTGGAGAGACAAGTTCCTGCTATTGTAGACTGATTCTTGATTGCTGTTGTAGATTAATATTTGTAAACTAATCCTTCAATATTAACAAAGCTCTCCAACCTTCCTTTGATGCCCTTCTTGAATACTGATCATTGTATGTCTATTTTTCTTCCCTTCCTTTGACTTCAACACCTTAGCTCTGATACAATGTTGAAGAATCTAGGGTAGTTATAGTTAATTAGATTCTTTTAGGCATGATGATTATTTGTGAGGTGTTTTTCAATTTTTCTTCTTATTCCAATCTGCACTTATTATTATTAGAGTGTGTCTTCATTATTTCATCAAATAGCTACCAAAAACAAAGAGACAAGAGAAAAATATGTTGACATCCCGCCAGAGCCAAAAACTCTCCCTCTTGGAGAGCAAAACCCACACAAAATTCTTCTTATGGAGATTCCAATTGATGAATACCAAGGCCATGACCCTTCACCTACTAGTCCACTCCAAGACCAAGTCACCAATGCTCTTCTTATTGTTGATATCATTAATTCTTCATTGAGATATGCTTCCCTCACTAAGATATTCATGAGATCGTGACTACTATTTTGCAGATACCCTAGTTGGGTATTTATAGTAATTTGCTCTCCATAATTAGCTGACATGTCCATTTAAAGGACATATCTATTATTTGAGCCGACTTGTATTTTATATATAGTTGCAGGCTGACATGACTATCTTATTAATCATTTAGCTTGTAGAATTCTTCTTGTTCTTGTATTGGAGAATTGTGCTTGTCTTGGAGTGCCTTTTAGACTAGTATACATTTACACATAGTCTCAAGAAGAGCTCCTTATACATGAATTTGACTCTTTGACTTTCCTAGACCTATGAAATGAGAAAGAAATTCATCTTATAATTTACAAAAATAATATTTCTTTTTCTTGACAAGTACGAAGACCAAAATTATATTTGTAAATATTTAACCTAGTTACATTTTTCTTCAACATGAATTGTGCATTGTGCAGTCTCAATCCTCAATCCCAACCTTGAGCTCCTTGATGGGCCTTCAAATTAGACATAAATTAAAGTCGATATAACCATCCTTCAACACATTAAACCTCTCTTTTTGAATTAGATGACATGTCTTTAACTTTAATATGTTCCTTAGGAAGGATTAGAGATAATTTCATATTTGCGCCTAATAATATTTATTTTTGTAAAAGGTTGTGAAAATATTGGGAAGATTATGAAGATTTGGAGGAGGAGATAATCTAGGTACTTGCTCCCTACTACAAGAGGATCAATATTGGATAATAAATTAACAAAATATCATGAAATTATTGAAAATTTTGGAGCTCCAGTGATTGAGAAAATCTTGGAATGTGTTCCCTCTCATTTAATGCAAATTCCTAATGTTGGGAACTAGATCCACTATTTGAGGGAAAATGGATTGGAAATATTCCTCCTTTCAAGGAGAATTCTTCCCCATAAATTTTTATAAGTACCAATTTGGATGTTCCTCTAGGGGTATGTATTTCTTAGTCTTCTTGTTGAGAAAACTTGTTATCTAGCATCTCCACTTTCATTTCTAGCAAGGATGTGCTTGGATTGATTCAAATAATGAAGTTTGGGGTCATTTTTAGCTTCTAAAGCTTGGTTTAATTCATAGGAATCTGAGTTTCCTTGGGCTTGGCCATCCCAGAAACCTTAGAGCCCTCTTGTACAATTTCTTTATATCCTTTGAATGTCTTTTTCACTTGCATCTCTTATTTCGACATTGACTGTTCATGACTCTTTTGTTGTAGGTTACATTGGTTAAGTGATTGAAGTTATTTTTTTGTTGGTTATTTATAGTGTCACAAGCATGATGAAGACTTATAACAGCTTTGAAAATTCATATTAATCATTGAGCTACTTGGATTGATTTACTAGTTCACAAATCTAGAATTTCTGGAAATCCCTTGTAGAAAAATAGTAGTAATTTTATGCAATTTTTTAGAATGTGTTAATAAGATTCATTTCAGTTTATTCCACCTGTATTGATTCATACAAAAATTTCATTTAATAAAAAATACTACCCAATATCATTTTCACTTGATTAGGTTAGGCATTTGGTAGGTTAACTAGCTTACTAGATTTTGAATTTCTAGTTTTTAGAGAAGTGATTTTTTGTCATTTTTTAGCACATGTTAATAGCAATATTTTGGAGTGATTCCACTTGGAATGTAGTTCTAAGACATCATAATTAATATAAAAAAATTACTATCCCATTTTCATTTGATTTACTTGGTCATTCGACAAGTTATCTCCTCTTGTAGCAAAACAAGGCCTCCTATAACACCTCCTATAACACTCCTGTAGCACGTGTAAACTTGACCATATTTGCTCCAAAATATTGGTTTTTATCTCTTAGGCTTGAATGATTACCCATAGGCTCTAAATACATGATTTGAGAAGAATAAACACCACTTAGCACTTTCCATTTAACAAAGTACATTAGGCCAATTTCTTTGAATTTATTCTCTAAGGATTTCAACTACAGATTGTTGTTCTTGCATAGGATTAGTTTCTTTTCGAGGAAAATTTTCACATTCTGCAAGTAGACTAATGATTCACATTGTTGCAAGTAGAAAAAAGTTTACATTCTTCCAATAGACAGGTACTTTTCATTCTTGCAAATGGAAAAACCTTTACCTCCTTGCAATTAGGATTAGTGTTTACATTTGAGCATGTAGCATTTCCATTTCTACAATTAGTTTAGGCTTCTATTTCATGAAATTAACTCCATTACATCAAATCAATGAAATAAGTTTGTACGAACCACGATTTGATAAATTAAGTTGGTAGCCTTAGGAGTTGCAACATTGTTGTTGCAATACAAAGGTTGATCACTCCTAAACTATGAAATTGTGCAATAACCTGGCCTCCCTATCCTTCAAGCAATGGAAAGTGGAATATATCAATGCTGAAGCCTTCAATGTGGCTCCTTGAATCCCTCAAATGTGTAATCCTTAAGACAAGTCTAGCCTGAATTGCGTATTGCATAGACTCAAGGCTCAAAACTAACCTTTGACTTCTTGAGTTATGCAATTGCATAGTCACGGGGCCTCTCGCTCATTATGCCACCTAGTTCCAGCTTAGTAAGTGGATCATCATGAAACATATTATACTAGGGGTTTATCGAACTGATGTCACCTTGTCATGAGTGAATTGCAGATGGAGGTACTCTATCATGCTATGACAGGATGATGAAGAAGGAGATGGAGAAGGAGACCATGCTAGAACACACAATTGTAGCTGAAAGTACAAGTTAATCAATTAAGAGGAATTTAGGGACATCAATTTGCAACAAAATCTCAATATTTTATAACAGTGGAGACTCCTCATCTCTAAGCCATAAGGAGGTTGAAGAATAGATCATCTCCAAGAAGATACAAAGCAAGCAGTAGAAAACAATTGCTTGAAATTGCCATGTCATTGTGCAATCCATGTCACCAGTTTCATGTCACGATTCATCATTTTCCACATGATATTATGGATTATTATAAATTCTTAGTCATAAATGGATTGTGAAGTGGAATTCCAAAGGACACATACAGAATGTAAAGAGTCATGTAAAAGTTGAAAATCCGTTGGAAGTCAAACAGTCATTGGGGTAGTCAAATAGTTACAAGGGAGGTGAAGGATCACCACATTGGTTATATATAAACACTCATTGTAAAATAAAAGGACTTTTCACCTTGGCTTTGCTCATAAAGCATCAAAGGGACGAGTTTGTTATTTTGGGGAGCAAGTAGTGGCTCCAATGCTCCACTATTGGAGTTAGTGGTGTTCATTGTATACATGTGTCTTGGGACTTTTGCTTAATATTTGAATCCTAATGAACCATCACAAGAATCCAAGGAGACAAGTAAAAGGTCTGAAGTCTCCTCAAGCAAGGCCAAGGATAAAGAAGCCACTGATCTTGAGAGCTTGTCTCAGACCATCAAGTCTATATCTAATAAGTTGGAAGAATTAAAACATAGGTCAAGCAAGACCACTGTTAGCAGCAAGCCCCCAAATTTCAACTTGTTGAGGATATCTACCAATAGCAACAATCATCGAGCTAAGTTTTCACAAAGTGAGAACTTCATGTTGAATGTCGAAAGTATGGGTATGGACCAATATTTCTCTTTTCATCAAGAATGTCATTCAAAGAGGACATGCCCACAATGGAATTACAACAAGAAAACTCTGGATATTCACATCATTGACGCCATACTTTTAGATGAGAAGATTGAGTAGAGAGAAGAAAAGGAAGAAATCATCTTGGCTAAAGAGACTATGAGTGTCAGACACACAATGAATTCTTTCACTTGTGTGTTTGCTGCTGAGAAGAAAGTTGTTGAAGAACCACCACCAAGTGAGGCCCTGGTTTGAAAGAAAAATAGTCAATATACATTGAGGAGTCAAGGTCCATTTTCTAAACAAGAGCTGACGATGAAGAAATTGAAGGAACACTTGTCAAGAAAGATCATGCCACCTATCAAATCAGCTCAAAACACTCAGGGTAAGTCTAGAAAATATGCCACTATGAACAACACTTCCACCAACAGTAACAACAATTCCACCACTCTCGAAGTGTCAAATAAAGACACTCATCTAGAAACTTCATCAATTCTTATTGTGCTAGATTATAATATAGTGGATGACATGAAAACATCTCGCACAAATATTTCAATATTTGAGCTTACAAGGATAGCTAGATGGCGGGAATTTCTTCTCTAATCCCTTGAAAAACCTTCTTCAAGTAACAATGTTGCATATTCATAGAAGGGATTTGTTAATTCTTTTGGTCACCTGGACTCAGTTGTTAATGCTTTAACATAAGAAGCTAACACACTTTGCCCGCCATTTTTTTTGACATTCAAAATTTTTAATTACAATGTAAACAATTTCTTAGTTGATTCTGGTGCATCCATATACATTATTCCATTATCTATCACAAAGAAAATAAATTCCAAATGGGATAAGACTTGTGCACAAATCATTTAACTAGAAGGGACTCTTCTCCATGCTATTGGTGAGCTCAAAAATGTTCTTATTTTCTTAACGTCTAAACATCGAGTTCATCACTGCATAAATAGAGTAATTATGGAAATTCTAGAAACCTGTGGTGTAATATTGAGTAGAGACTGGTCCAACAAATTATAGGGGTATTTTGCTACCAATTGGTCTCATTTATGGCTTCCATATAAGGGAAGCAACAACCAAATCTGGGTAGAATAAGAAACTTATAGGAATCACACTGTCACACCCTTTGAGGGGAAAAACGATTCAGTTTCTTTCACAGATATGATTTTGGGAAATGTTTTCTAGAGAAAGACCTTGGGTGCTACCTTACTCAGCCTTCCCCAGTCCTGCGAGACACATAGTTGGAACTCCTTCCTAGTCCTACTGGCAAAAATCACTTATATACAATAGATAGTAATAGTACTAATGTAGGGCATATCTCTTGTATTTATGATGTTTGGATTTTGTATTTTTATGGTTCCAAGGCACGAGATGGCTCCAGAGCCAATTGTGTTTTAGTAGACCCGAATCAGAAGAAACACTTAATATCTTCCCGCTTGGAATTTGAGTGCACTAACAACACTATCAAATAGGAAGCACTCATTGTGGACCTACATAAATTCATTGACCTCAAAGTTGGGGCTATTAAAGAAATAGGTGACTCTCAGACCATCATACGAAAGGTACGAAATACTATACACTATGCGTTACCTAATTTGAAAAGTTATCAACAAGATGTATGATATTTGATTTCTGAATCTAATCTTTCAATATTATATTTTTTCCTAGAATGTGTAAACACAACTCCGAATGCATTAGAAAATATTGGGGCTAGGTTGTCACCACTTAGGGATGTTTTTTCTATTGAAATTATTTATAATCCATCCATCTCACATAATATCACTAATCTACATGCCTTCAATGATGACCAAAAGATACTACATTTCATGGAAAATGATGATGTATTCAAAGATGCAACCATTGATGAAGAAGAGCATGACAAAGCATTACAATATGTAGCTTGAGTGAGAAAAGAGAACCCCATTCCAACAGGTGTGGTATGACTCAAGAACATGTATGGATTGCAGAGTCACTTTAGAGGACCAGTCAACACTAAAAATCATAGTTCAATATTGTCGTATGAGAAGATCAATCTAGGAACAGAGAAAGATCCAAAGTTTGTTCATCTTGGTACTTGTTTCACACCTCAAGAATGACAAGCCTTTGTATGCTTATTCAAGTAGTACCGAGATGTTTTTGCATGGACATATGAGGAGCTCAAAACTTATGACGTGCAAATAATCTAACATGTTATTCCAAGAAAGGAAGGAGCCAAGCCTTTTTAGGAAAAACTACACAAAGTACATCTGACTCTTAAGCACCTCATACAGAAGGCCTTAAGGAAGCTACTAGATGCTCAGATCATTTACAAACTGTGAAATTCAATGTGGGTTTCTAATCTGGTCCTAATGAGGAAGAAGTCCAGGGAAATATGCTTGTGTGCATATTTCTGAAACCTCAACTGTACCTCCGACAAAGACAATTATCTTGTGTCATCAATGGAGTAGATATTACAGATAGTATTGGGGTCAAGAATTTTTTCTCCACTTGAAAAATTTTATGGCTACAACCAAGTTCTGGTCTTAGAGCCTGACAGACTTAAAACAAAATTTCAAATGAAGTGGGGCACATTTTCTTTTAGGAGAATGCCTTTTGGGTTGGTTAATATTCATGCAACTTTTCAATGTCTGATGGACATTGCATTTCGTGATCTAATCAGTTAGAGCATGGTGGTATATCTTACTGATGTCATTGTGTTTTCAAAGAAGAGTTCTAACCACCTACTCCACCTTGAGAGAATATTTGAGCGATGTTGGAAATATGGGATAATCCCAATAAGATATTTTTTTGCAGTGTTTGAGGGAAATATCTTGGGCCATATCATAGCAAATAATGACATTAAAGTAGAACCTTAAAGGGTTAAGGGTATCACATAGATTCCCTTTCTAGTAAACAAGAAATCCATGCAATCCTTCCTGGGGAAGATAAATTTTCTCCACAAATTCATCTCTGATTACACTCAAATAGTGAAACCCCTACAGGCGATGGTAAAGAAGGATGCACTCTACAAGTGGGACAAAAGGGAAAAAAATGCATTTCCCTATATTAAGCAAGAAATTACAGAAGCACTAGCCTTTTACAACCCAGATTTCAATAAGAATTTATTTCAATACACCTTTGCTTCTAATACTTTGGTCATCATGCTCATGCAAAAGATTGTTAGGTCCCTATGCTACTAGTGTAACCCCTTTTTGTTATTAGTGAAACCCCTTATTATATTCTTGTGCCCATGTAGTCCCCATATTGTTATTATTGTGCCCAATAGAAGTCCACTATTCTTATTATTGTGCCCTTACATTATTATTGTTATGTCGGCTCTGATTATATTATGACCCCTTAGACTCCTATATATAGAAAGATGGTCGTCATTTATATCATCCAAGAATTGTTGATTTGTGTAATGTAAATGAGGTTTCTCCCTTGAGGAGGCTTATTTCTAAGGTGTTTATCTATCTTTTCTATATTTTTGTGAGCTAGTTTCATAACATTTGGTATCAAAGATTTGGATTCTAGGGTTTCGTTGCTCCAAATAGATCATCGCACAATTTTCACAATAATTGTTTTTCTACAAAGTTTCAGAAGCTAACAAAAAAAAAGTTTCAGACAAAATCGTTCTAAACCTTGGGTCCAAATTTCAGATCTTGTCTCACTGTACTTTCATATATATGATCTAAGGAATGTGGGATTTTTGCAAGCTCCTGAATTACATCCTAAATAGGTGACCTTGGTAAAATAGTCATAGCTTTCTCTCTGAGCATCCAATTGAAATTTTGTAAGAAGTTTCAGAAACAGAATGGACTATGGTTTTCTTTATATCGGTTTCAGGTACTAAGGTTGAAACAGTGACACATGACACTTTGTACGAGTGCACTCTACTAAACTAGTCTATAATTAGGTTATCGTAGGAGATTGGGTATAACTCTTCCTTGCAAAATCCAATCTTGATCAGACTTGTGGGGTTAGAACGCAAACTCATAGGGCTACTAAGGATGCAATTCCAGAACTTGGATATCTTAAATTATAGAGTTACAATCGTTTCAAGATCAAGATCCTAAAATGAAGAAAATGCGATATGAGGAAGTTTGATGGCAAGGATCTGGTAAATTGGATACTGCAGATGGAGCAATATTTTGATTTACATGAGGTGCAACTTCTAAAAAAGGTACATAATGCATCTTCATATTTAGAACTGGATTTATTTTTATGGTATAATGAACTTTTCTGTCATAAACCACTTGTTATGTGGTCAATTTTCATAGAGGAAATGATAGCACATCATGAGGATACAAAGAGAAACACCTTCTTTAGCCAATTGATAAATCTAAAACAGAAGTGTTCAATGGCAGAGCACATTGAGGACTTTTAAAAATTGAATATAAGGGAAAATTATATTCCAGAGAAGTAGAGGATTAATGTCTCCATAGGGACTTTAAAGGATAACATTCAACATGAGGTTCATCTTGGGAACTTGATTCATTGGAAACCGAATTCAGGTTGGAAAGAAAAGTGGAAACCAAAATTATGGAAACAAGGAAGCCTACCGATCACAACTATAAATATGGAAGTGTTTTTTCTCCTAGCCTTCCACAACCTACAAGGTTTACACCACAACAGTTGGAAGAAAAAAGAGCAAAAGGGATTTTTTACAATTATGATAACAAATACATTAAAGGTCGTAAGTGTGATGAGAAGAAATTATTTTACATAGATTGTGAAGAGGAGGAATAAAATGATTAAGAAACATCAAAAGAAGAGGATATACACTGGGAACCAACCCCAGAGAAGGAAGAAATAAATCTGGCCATATCTTGTAAGGCACTGGAAAGAATTACCACTCCTCAAACTCTCAAGGTAGAAGGACATATCAAGAAGAAAAAGGTTCAAGAAGTGAAAGATCACATCGAAAAAGAAGAAATGAATCCGACCATATCTTGTAATGCATTTTCTGTAATTACCAATCCTCAAACTATCAAGATAGAAGGACATATCAAGAAGAAAAAGGTAATAGTGTTGATTGATTCGGGAAACACCCATAATTTTATTCATTGTAAGATAGCCAAGGAATTGAATTGCTTCCTATATCCAACACCAGAGTGTCAAGTGATGAATGAAAGTGGAGGAACCATAAATTTCTCTATAAAGTGTCATAATATCAAGCTATCCATGTGAGAATATGTATTGAATAGGTTTCCAATGGCTACAATCCTTGGGTACAATAGCTTTTAATTTTCAAGAATTTCTCATGAAATTTTCTTCAAAAGGAAAGGAAGTTAAATTAAGGGGTATCACAAGGAAACTGGGAAATATATTCAGCTCTAATGGACTAACAAAGCTTCTAAAGAAAGAAAAACGAAGCGTAATTGCATAATTATATTTGCTAGAGGTTCCCACATTGAAATCATCTATTTCTCTAGATCTCCAAAAAGTCTTGTAAAATCATTCCAAGGTATTGGAGACTCCCAAGGGCTTCCCACCTATTTGTGATCATGATCATTCTATTCATTTGATTCCAGGAAGTGTTCCTCCAAACATCAGGCGTTACAGATATCCCTATGCCTAGAAGAGTGAAATTGAATGTATGGTTTCAGAAATGCTAGAGGCTGGTATAATTCAACCTAGTCAAATTTATTTCTCTGCTCTAGTAGTATTAATACACATGAAGGATGGGTCATGGCACATGTGTCTGGATTATAGAAAACTCAACAAACTCACTATTAAAGATAAATTTTCCATTCCTATCATTGATGAAGTATTGGATGAATTGCATGGATTAATTTACTTCACCAAGTTCGATCTTCATTTAGGATATCATCAAATAATAATGAAGACTGAAGACATTCTAAAAACAACATTATTGAAGAAAGATGCATTTTCATGGACTCTAGAAGCAACAAAGGCCTTTGAACATATTAAAGAGCCAATGTGCCAAGCACCAGTCTTAGCTACGCTAGACTTCACAAAAACCTTTATTGTATAATATGATGCATCAGAAAATGGAATGGGCGATGTTTTAACGTAGGAAGAAAGACCCATCACTTTTGAAAGTTGTCCAATCAAAGGAAAGTATTTACACAATCTATTTATGAGAAGGAAATGTTGGCAAGACTACATGCACTTAAGAAATTTCGACCTTACATAATGAGAAGATCCGAGTTCAAACAATATTGCCAGAAATTGACGAAGAGGGAAAAATCATATTGGAACCTGGAGCAGTCACAGGAACAAGAACCTGACAACTACGAAATTGATCAATTTCAAAGTATCTCATCAAGTGGAAGAACTTACCCACTGAAGATTCCACATGGGAGGATAAGAATTTTATACAAAAGCACCATAACTACTCAAGCGTTGAGGACAACATTTTTTGAAGGAGAGGGGCATGTCAGGTCCCTATACTACTAGTGTAACCCCTTATTGCTATTAGTGTAACCCCCTTATTATATTGTTGTGCCCATGTAGTCCCCATATTGTTATTATTGTGCCCCATAGAAGCCCACTATTGTTATTATTGTCCCCGTACATTATTATTGTTATGTTGGCTCTAATTATATTATGACCCCTTAAACTCCTATATATAGAAAGGAGGTCTTGTCATTTGTATCATCCAAGAATTGTCCATTTTTGTAATTTGTAAAAGA
This sequence comes from Pinus taeda, assembly GCA_000404065.3. NCBI lineage: Eukaryota > Viridiplantae > Streptophyta > Pinopsida > Pinales > Pinaceae > Pinus > Pinus taeda. The sequence goes on along the minus strand of APFE030956576.1, from coordinate 49,347 downwards.
GGTTTCCCCCTCAAAAAGGCTTATTTATAAGGTGTCTATCTATCTTTTCTATCTTTTTGTGAGCTGGTTTCATAGCAAATATGTTCATAATAATGAATGACCTATATCTTTCATGAGTTCTATCCTACAAATACCTAAAATTAACTACCCCACCATTGATAAACAAGCTTGTGCAATCTACAAGGCGGTGAAGCACTTCTGACGCTATCTCTTGAAGAATAATTGTATTATCTTTGTACCACACTCAAGAGTTAGATACCTGCTTTTTCAACAAGATCTAGGTGAGAGAAGAGCAAACTAGATGACTAGTATAAAAGAGTATGATCTATAATTCAAACTAGTTCACCCTATCAAGGGCCACAGTCTATGTCGGTTTGTAGAAGAAGTGGTGAATGCAACAGAAGATGATCCATCTGGATGGGGGCAAGAGATCGAGTTGTACAATGTTGTGCGAGATTCCCCCACTACTATCTCAAACTCTTGGTATGCATATGTGCATCAGTATCTTGAGCATGGTACTTTTCCCTCTCACTTATCCGCATGAAAAAATATGGATGCTAGGTTAAAAGATTTATATTACCAGTTATTTCATGGGGTTATTTTAGAAAGAGCCATAATGGATCACTGTTGAGATTCTTAGAAGCACAGGATTCAGAAAAGGTGTTACGTGACCTTCATGATGGACCATCTAGAAGGAACTTCATGGGTGATACTATAGCACATAAATTCATGCAAGATGAATTTTATTAACCCACATTATTTAAATATGCTCATGCATATGCCCAAAAGTGTCTACTATATCAAAGATGCATCGACCATGGAAAGAAGTCAGCCACCCTGTTGCAGGCTATCGTTGTAGAAGAACCACTTCAACAACGGGGTTTGGATGTTATTGATGAGATTTTTCCACACTCATCAAAGCAACACCGCTATATTCTCACTGCTACATATTAATTTACGCGGTGGACAAAAATGGTTCCACTCAAGAAAGTGAACAATAGATAAGCCATCAACTTCCTGAAACAAAATATCATCTCTAGGTTTTGTGTTCTAACTTTACTTGTTTTAAAAAAGGCAACGTACTTTCAATGTTGAGATTATATGACTTTTCATTGGAAAATGGTATTGTATTGAAACATTCTTCTAATTAATATATGTGGGGAAATGCTCTTGTTGAGTCTACACAAAAGAACATTGTCCACATTATTAAGAAGATTGTTTTCTCTGAATAGAGGAACTGGCACTCTTCTTTGGTGAATTTCCTATGGTTTGACCGAGTACTTCCAAGCCTCCTTTTAATACATCCCTTTACTTCCTAGTGTATGGAAAAGGAGTTATCCTACCCCAAAACATCTATTTTCCTGCCCTCCAACTTTCAAAAGAATCCCAAGGTAAGCCATGCTTATTGGTTTAGAGTAGGATATACACCCTCCGCAAGCTATACGAAGAAAGACAAAAAGCTAAAGAAATTTTTTCTCTCCATCAGAGTTGTATCAAGAGATAGTTCAAACTCAATTTCAATGGGGCTTCAAGAAAGAACCTGCGAATAGCTGGATACGGGGGCGTAGTAAGGGATCACATAGGCACAATTCATCTCGTCTATCATGGAAACATCAGAGTGAACACCAACAACACTGCAGAACTAATTGCTCTCATTCAGGGTCTCATTCTAGCAGGCCGCTACAGATTTCTACCACTGATAGTGGATGGAGACTCGGAGATCATAATCAAGATGATAAAGAAACTCCAGATGGGAGCGCAGGTACATAAAGTTACCCCCAACTGGAGACTGTCGGCAACACTATAGGATCTCCAAAAGCATCTCTACAACTTGCAAGGGATTACATTCCAAGCAATTCGTAGAAAGGCAAACAAGATAGATGATGTCTTGGCAAATGTAGGGATAGATTCCCAGATGGCAGAATTCCACAGCCTCTGGCATGATCTAGCAGAAGGAGTGCTCAAAGAAAACTGCAAAAAGATCCAGCAGACAGATCTGCACACTTAGGCCTCGGCAGCAAGGCACACTATGGCTTCAAACACTGGAAGGAATGTTAAACCACTGTAGAAGTGCCATTGAAAAGAGAAGATCTGTAGATGCACCACTGAAAAGAGATGATCTACGCCAACAGGCTTGCGCAATCAACATTGGAGACACATCACTGCGCACCCAAAAGACGCATCAATAAAATGAATGCTCATCCACTTCAAGCACGACGATCTCAGGAACTTCAGGCAGCAATCTACTCACCTCGCAGCATTCTACCCACCTCGCAGAAAGATGCCCACCACTCTTGCAGGATCACCTCACGGGCTCCATGAAAACTCTACTTAGACAGCGCACTGTATATGCTGTAGGAATTTGCCTGGAAAGGCCACCCAGTCAACGCAGGCAGGTCGCTATGACCCCTGTGGACCATTGTATTTTTATTCTCAATCATTAATATAACTGCTTAATTTTACAAAAAAAAAAAAAAATTGTAAGTAAAATTTAATTTTGTGTGGGTGACATGGTCTTGAAGTGGGACAAAGCCCACTAAGACAAAGGTAAACATACTAAGTTTCAATCCCTATGGATCATACTAGATACCATGCACGAGAATCTTGGCCAACACACATATCATCTTCAATATTTGGATGGGAATTTTGAATCTCTTCCTGTTAATGGCCAAGATTAAAAAAATATTTTCAATGATGGTCTTGGGTCATGCCCTACCCTTCTACATAGTTTTTTCTTCTGATTGTTTTCTTTATTTGGTCTTTCATTTATTTTTCCATTTATGTAAATAAGTTTTCTGTGTCATTGTGTGTGGCTAAATTACATGACAACATTTGGATAACCTTGGATCCTTCTTTTTTGTTTGGGTTTTATCTTTTGGTCAATGATGTTCTAAGAAAAATTGTGATCCAATTATAAGGAGAATTTCATATTAAACCGTGATATCCATGTCCATTCTGGAAACCTTACACCTTCACTTGGTTCTCTTATTTTTTCGGTGTTCTCCACACTTATCCACTCAAGTAGAGAAGGGCAAGGGTAAAATTTAAATGATCAAAAACAAATCAGAGGTTTTTATATGCTTCTATGAAGGAACAATCTCTTCTACTCTCAATAAGTCAAGATCCCTTTTCTGCCCATGAAATAAATAATTTCCTATTCACAGTTCTATATAAAATACATAAATTAAGGTGAAATAACAAAAATGCTTCCTATGCATAGAGGTGTACCAAGCAACTCTGTCATGGTATTGTCCAAGCTCAATAGAGGTGGAGCAATGTTTGTGTTCCTATAGTGACACTATCAAGGTACTATCCAGGCTTTCTATTACTGGAGAAACATTAGAGATGAAAAACTATACTCTGAAAATCTAAAGCTCACAAACTATACTACCCTTTCCTGATTCGAAACATTGTGGTATTGTTGGTCTTATGTTTGTGTTTGACTGAGAAAGGACAGAGGGGAATAATTTTGTACACGGGGTATGTGGGGAAACCAAAGTGATCTACACGATGAATCAATACTCCATGAAGAACTAAACCCTACAAAAAAGAATAAAAAAAAACAAAGAAGCTAGAATTCCACCAATGTGTCTCCAAGTGTTGTCACTGCTACAATACCCTCCAAAATTTTGGCTTACATTCAAATTTTGTATCCTACCTTGATTTTACATAATTTATTCCCACACATTAAGATTCATTACATGTGTTTTATCTCAGTATTATTCTCTTGTTTGCAAGGAAATCAAAGTGTCGTCTTTTAGCATGTAAAGTGTCACACAATGCACAAAATGTAGTTTTTGTGGTTTCAAGGGGTAATCTTTGTGTAAATGAGTTGGTGTTAAAATGTAAACATGTATCACACTCATTTCCAAAGTTTAAAGCATTGTCACAAAAGTATCATCATGATCGTCACTCACTGTATCTTTGGTGTCACACTTGGTGTAAGTCATCGCAAAGTTTTCGCATTGAGGAGAGGATGTTGTTCATGTGTTTTGAGTGTTCCATGTTGTTTTGTTGAATAATATAAGTGTGTGATCACTTGAAAGTCATTATTTTTCCCATATTTCTTTCATTTATCCAAAACTTAGTCAAATTTGGAAAACTCCTTGACTAGGCCACTTAGCCTCTTCCAACCAGCTTGAACTGTCACTGCATAGTCTCAACCCTCAAGAAACAACCATGCCTCTTGGAATTGCACAATTTGTAGATCCTTCCTCCCATAACTACACACTACATAATCTCATTTCTCAAGTCCAACCCCTAAGCTCCAAAACTTCAAAATACACCTCTAAAGTGAGACATGAACTATGCATTATGCAGTCTCAGTCCTCAAGCCTAACCCTTGAGCTCCTAAACTATGCAATTGTGCAATCACCTAGCCTCCCTCTCTTTCCAACATTTCTCAGTGGGAAATATCATTACTCAAGCCTTTAGACTGGCTCCTTGAATCCATCGAATACATAATCCTCAAGCCTAGTCAAGCCCGAATTGTGTATTGTAGAGAATTAATGCTCAAACCTAACCCTTAACTATCTGAGCTACGAAATGCATAGTCACTGGTCCTCTCCCTCAATCTACAACCCAATTCCATATTAGTTAGTAGATCATCATGAGACATCTTAGACTTCGGGTTCATCAAAATGATGCATCTTGTCGTGAGCTAATTGAAGATGTAGATACTCTATCATGCTATGATAGGGTGATGAAGAAGGATATGAAGAAGGAGACCATTCTAGAAGACACCTATGTAGCTGAAAGTACAATTTGATCAACCAAGAGGAAATATAGGGACATCAATTTGTGACAACAACTCAAGATTTGATCATGGTGAAGACTCCTCATCTCTAATCCATAAGGAGGTGGAAGAAGAGATCATATCCAAGAATACACAATGCAAGAAGCAACAAAGAATGGCTTGACATTTCCATGTCATCATGTAGTCCATGTCACCGGTGTCATGTCATGTCATGTCATGAGTCATAGTGTTCCACATCATATTGTATATTATTGTAAATTCTTATTCTAAATGTACTGTAAATTGGAAGTCCAAAGGACACATACAAAATGTAAAAACTCATGTAAAATTTGAAATTCATAGGAGTCAAACAGGCATGAGGATAGTCAAAGAGTCACAAGGGAGGTGAAGTATCACCCTGTTGGTTATATATACATCCTCAATGTACAAGAAAAGGATGTTTCACCTTGGCTTCTCCCATAAAGCATCAGAGAGACAAGTTAGTTCTTTTGGGGAGCAAGTAGTGGCTCCAACGCTCCACTATTAGAGCTAATGGTGTTCATTGTATACATGTGCCTTGGGACTTTTAGTTAATATTTTCAGCCTAATGGCCAACACGTTCTTCATGCATGGATTATGAATATTTTTAAGATGGTTCTATGAATTTTTATTATTCATGTTTGGTTTCATATGTACTAAAGTAGTTGATATATTTCAATTATTTTAGTGCTTATCATATGGAGAATGTGTTGTAATAGTTGTAATGACCGTCACATCTTTGTGGACTATTCTGTTGGATTTTAGACGGATATTTCTTGCTCATGTGTGCCTCTTCTAAGGTGGTACTATTACCTCTCTCTTACAGTCTCACTTTCCTTTTCCTCCGCAATAGAAGAGACTTGACACATCTATAATCGAACATTCACCAGGCACACCTAATTTCTTTTCGAAGGAGCAAATGAGATTCTCTCTCTTGCTGATAGCTAAAGCCAAGGAAAACCTTTAAGAAAACAACAACTGAGTCGTATTCCAGATGGGGCTCCTATCCTAAATAGTGTGAGGTCTGATTGGGGCCACATATTGGGGAGACCCTCTTGAATGTTCGGAGTCCAACACTGTCAACAAAAATTTACAATAGTAAGGAACTTATCATTGGAAACCTTATCTTCATTTAGTAGGAGTACATCTTTTGGTATTCTTCTACAGAAGAAGATACTAGCAGAAGTATCAACATTCTATTGACAATGAAAATTAGTTAAATATATTGCTAGAACTAGGTCCTTATTTTGAATCTTGTATAAGCCTTGGCTGTATAATATAATTTGATGTGGATGATTAACGAGAAGTTATATGGATAATGTATGCTCACATTACAACAACCCCATTTATGCAACCCTGATGTATATTGTAGCATTGTTCCTGCATGGTAGTGAGAGTGGCTCTCACCTGATTTCACAATGCCACTTTTACAATGATTTGATCAATATGGAAGTACATTGACATATAACAGTGACATCACATATCAATTATCATGACAAGTGATATATAAGTGGCAGTAGGAGTTTGAAAATAAAGCAACGTGGCCTTTGACAATGATTTTTATAGATAGAAGTTGTATAAACAATAACTTGAAGGTGTTAAACAATCCTATATATTGGTGTTTGATTCCATATGACATAATATCTAATGACGACCATTCCAGGGATGAGAAATGTTATCACCCAAAAAATGATCACCTAGCCATTTCTTTCTAGGGGGGTCGAAATAAACCATGTAGGATTAATTTTACCATGCTAAATTCACTTTCATCATAAGAAATAATTTAGTAAACCACTTTTCTTAAATTTCTCATTAAAATTCAAAAACCCCATGAGAATAATTGAATAAATCATTATTTATTTAATTTTCTCTAGAAATGGTTATTAAACCATTACTTGATAATTATTTCTTAATCAATTTTGACTTGATCACCTTGGAATAATTAAATAACTCATTATTTATTTGTTATTCCTATTTTTATCTTTGGAATAATTATTAAACCATTATTTAATAATTTTTTCAAATTCACACTTTTCTTAATTCTCATAAAGTGATTAATAAATCATTTTTATTTGTTAATTACTTCAACTTCTTTCTAAATAAAGATATTTGACCATTTTTGAATATTTTTTCCCTCTCAAAGAAAATAATCAAGTATTCCCAATGACTAGATTTTGATTTACTCAATAATATTTTATTATTTTCTAATTCCTAATTTGGCTCAATACTTTGTTATAAATAAGAGGGTTTTCCATTCGTTCTTCACCTTTATCATTCTTATCGTCACCACTATCGTCTCATTCCCTTTGAACTCCCATTTGAGTTCAAATTATTTTCTGGCTTTTTCCCATTGCAAGATTGAGAGAGAGAAACAGATCGTTGAAGCACAAGGACATCAAAGGAACCATCCCACAAAAGGGGGTCTATATCCCTAATTCAATGATTTATCCTCATTAGGTGTATCACTTATATTAATAAAATTCAATTATTTAGATGATTCATTGGGTTGCTACACTTTCATTTTCATTGTTATACGTTTCAGGATGCATATGGTCTTTTGTTGCAAGGTTTTCCTTATTTTTTCATTGCATTTTTGAAGCATAAACATCTATAGTTTTTTTGTTAGGGTCACTTTTCACTAGTGAGTTAGGTGAAGCATTTTTGGTACACTTCTCCAAAATATTTACACTAACAAATGATGATTCCAATGGGGAATTAGCTACATAGTCATCAGGAAATGGTGACTTCATTGGTGTAGTAATTCAGATCCTTGGTGACTATTGTTTCTAAGATATTCAGCATTTTTGTAGTTCTTTTTGGCACTCACGTTTCTATTTTTAGATATACTTTATTTTCTGGAAAATTCTTCGTTTCCATTTGGGTTCTGCATTTTTCCACAAGACATAGGTACTAGCTAATTAAAGTAGGAACAAAGCACAGTTTTTGGCCCAATAATTGTGCCCAGAACACACTTTTTTGGCCAAAACCTGTGATAGCACACTTTTCAGGTCAGTTTCTGCATTATGCCATTTTAAAGAATTTTCCAATTTTGTTGACATTGTTGCGTGTGTGCTAGAAAGGGTTCATGTTATTTCCCTAGACACCTCTAGGTCTAGATCCACTTGGTAGTTTCTCATTTAGGAAGGCTTGAAATGTATGCTTCGACATGTAGCTGAATTTGAGTGAATTTTACTTTGAAGATATCAAGCATGATTGAAGAAGAGAGTAATGTTGCACCTTTTTGATTTTCTGGAACCAAACCTCAATATAACTTTGATACCCTTGGTTTTCTTATTTATTTGTATCATTCCTCATGTGTTCTTCTACCATGAGCTTCAAATCTTCCTCTTTTTGCTGAATTTTCTCTTGAATACATGGAGGATTTGATGGTAACCATGAGAGATATTTCTCAATCTCTAATTTTGATGTATGCTCTTCACCAATTTCAGCTCATGGTTCTTTGATCTTCTCTTTTGAATCTTCGTTTTCTACATGTTGTCCTTCAATGGCATCAAGATAATCGGCTTTTTGTAATCTCCTTCCTGAGCTGAGATGAATACCATTGAGATGAAGAGGAGATATTTGGAAGTGTTGTGCCTTAGCACTATAAGTGGGGTGAGCTACTTCAATGTGTGGATTTGGAAATGGTGGTACAAGTAGTTGAGTGGGAGTGCATATTTGAGATGGATGTGGTTGGGGTTGTGGTTGTGGTGGAGGTGAATGGTAGGGATAACATGGAGTTGGGTATGGAGGATATTGAGAAAAATATTGAGGATATTGTGGATGGATCCCATAATTTACTTGAAAACCTTGTTGCAAAGACTGGTTTTTGGGTTGAGATGGCCATTGTTTCCAAGGAAAAGGTGTGTTCCAATTACTTTGAGATGGATGTGCATAAGCTTGAGATTGTGAATTAGGTTCTTGCACCATACCAAGTTGAATAGGTTGTCATGGTTCTCTTGGAGCTACATAATATGTCCACATTGGAAATTGACTTGCTCCATTGTCTTCTTGGTAAACTTCCTTAAACCTTGGTAATGAAGGACAATATTTAAAATCACGTGATTCTGCATGGATGACACAAATATCAACATATTCTTTTTTCTCATTTTGAATTCTTAACATTTTTTCTCATGATATGTGTTTTCATGTTTCAAAAATTTCTTCAAACGATAGTTGGTATACATCACCTCCACTCATGAGATCAAGGAGATCAACCCACTCATCCCTAATTTTTCTAAGAGGGTTCTTAGTGTGTCAAATCCTAAATGATGTAATTTTTCCCTCTTAAAATTATACATGAACCTCTCTATTAGATCCTCAAGGCTCTCATCTTCTGTTTGATTCATTCTAAAGATTTATTCTTTAAGATCATCATCTTTATATTTTTCTAGAAATATGTTTTGCATATCATTCCATGATCTTATTGATTTAGTCCCTAAACTCATGAACCATTTAAGAGATATATCCTCCAATGTTGTCGAAAACAATCTCAGTTTCTAAGTTTGTAATATGTAACCATAAGATCTACAAACAATTTCAAATTCAAGGAGAAAGGTTTCCCAATCCTCTGATCTTAAACCATGAAATTTTAGAATAAAATATGTGAGGATGTTCATCATGTGCACATTGATATCAATATCTTGAATGGGAAATGCAAGAGGATCTTCCTCATTGTCATCATCTCCATCCATTTCTTCTACATTATTTCCATCTTCTTCTTCTACCTGCAAAAGTGAATGGTGATGTGGCTCTTACTACACCACGTGATCAAATGGGGGGGTGGGTTGGAGTTAGAGAAATTCTGTTTTTGTTTTTATGATTGAATGAAAACTATAATGCAATGTAGTTTTCTACTTTTGAAATTAAACATGCCTAATGCAAATATTTTTTTTTGCAAAATGTGAAAAGAAATAAATCAACAAGGGAAGAAAACAATGCATACATTGACACCTCCCTTGCAATGGAACCAAAAAGTGATGAGCCTCGGTATTGCAACAAGAATGTTGCAACTCCCAAGGCTACTGAATTTAATTATCGACTCGAGATTTGTACAAAATTAAGAGGTATTGGCACTATATGTGCAGCATACAATGTGTCATTTCTTTGTTGTCATGATGTAATGGAGTGCATGTGTTGAAATCAAACCCTAAACTAATTGTAGAAAATGAACTAAAATGGAAACCCTAACCTATTGCAAGAAATAAAGTACAAGGAAAAAAACATATTCTAATTACATAAATATCATGAACTAAATTTAAAATAAACCTAACATAACCCTATTTATCACCCGTGACAATTTAAAATAACTGAGCATGGAATCTAATCTAGAGAGTGCTAGCTGCCGTGTGCATGAATAAATATAAAATAACTTTTTCCTTTTTATCTTTCTGCTTGAAAAATGTAAATGCTAATATTTCTTAGTTCTTTGGAAAGGTAGAAAGATGTGGAGGAAAATGAGTACAATGGTTTAGATGGCTTGGAGGGAAATTAGGGGCCTAATCCTGGTTTCTAGTGATGATTTTTCTCAATTCGGGCTCAAAACATGCCACTACCAGTTTTCTTACCGGATGTCTATAGGAAGTACTAGTTCCTATATGATGTCTACAAGATCCTTTGTTTTATTAAAAAAAGTAGGCCGAAAGATTAGGAAGTGCTCTAGAAGGTGGAATGGAGCTTGTGAAAGGTGGATAATGGAAGAATAAGGCATGGATGTGGTGGACACTACCCATAACTCAAGCAAGGGCTTCAAAATGGGTAGATTTGCTCAATGGAAATGACAATTTTTGTTTTGGCAATAGGGGTGGTTGAGGCTTGGATGAGACGAACAAGAAGAGGTCTCCCTACAACGTAGAAGTTCCTAAAACAAAAGACATTATTTTTTGCATCTATCCATAAATTCATCTATACATGGGAAAGATTTATTAAATAACAGAAAATTACTTAGTCTAAAAATCAGAAATTTGAGAACTAGTGAGCTAGTCAATCTATCAAATGCCTAACCTAATCAAGTGAAAATGCAATGGGGTAAATTTTGTTATTAAATAGAATGTTTTTTTTTGTCTAATGCAAGTGGAACCAACTTTATTGAAGGTCATTAGCATTCTGTAAAAAATAACATAAATTTATTGTTCCTTGCTAGAAAGGAGTTCCAGAAATCTAGATTTGGAAATAAGAAGACTAATCCAAGTATCTCAATGATTACTATGACCTTCCAAATATTTTCCAAGGATTACATAATTATTTTGATCCTTCAAAAGAACTTACATCAACCATTTAACCCAATCCTACAACAAGAAATCATTAATACTAAATGCATAAATAGAAAGAAACAAGAACAAGAGATGCATGTGAATAAGAACTGAAAAGAATAAAAACAAATTATACAAAAGGGCTCTAAGACTCCTGGAATGGCCCAGCCTAAGGAAAATCATAGGCCAATTGAAGAGAACAAGATTTAGAATCTGAACATGACATAAGTCTTCATTATTTTCATCAATACAATTACATCCCTGCAAGAAAATACAATGGAGCTGTAAAAATACGAGTTCTCTCCATAGGAAGACTAATAAAAATCCCTCTCTAGAGGAAAATTCGACTTGGTACTTATAAAAAATGATTAGGAATCATTACCCATGAAAGGAGGAAGATTTCCCCACCAAAATGCCTTGATTAGTGGATTTGGTTCCCAATACTAGGAATCTGCATTAAATGGCAGGGAACACATTCCTAGATTTTCTCAAACATTGGAGTTCCACAATATGTGCTATAATTCCATAATATCTTGTTGATTTATTATTCAATATTGATCCTCCTATACTAGGGGGAAGTCCCTAAATTATCTCTACCTCCAAATCTTCATAATCTTTCAAATATTCTCATAATATTCCACAAAAATAAATAATATTAGGCACAAATATGAAATTATTCATACACCTTCCTAATGAAAATATTAAAGTTAAAAATACATTATCTAATGCAAAAAGAAAGGTTTAATGTGTTGAAAGATGGTCAGATGGGCCTTAATTTATGTTTAATTTAGAGGCATGGGACTTAATTTATGTCTAATTTAGAGGCCCATCAAGTGCACACTACTTTTCGTTCCTCGGGGCTAAATTGGCCCAACGAAATCAATTGCCCATTTTTAAAATGGCTGCAACAATACTTCAGGATTCAGTGGAAACTCATCCCTTCGCGATGGTCTACCCATTCGTTGACATGCATCTCATGCCCTACAATATGCTTTAGAGTATTTATGCAGTGTAGGTCACCATAACACTCTGCACAAAATCTTCTTTGTTATCGCCTTTCCTACATAATGTCCTCCTTCCTCCCCTCCATGAGCTTCAGCGAGGATTCTATTCCACTCAAAATGTGGCACATATCATCGCAATATCTCGCCTTCACCATCCTATACAAATGTCTTGTAATCACTGAGAAATCCACCACGTGCACTACTAATTCCTTCTTTTGCTTACTTGTATACCCTTTTGGTGCCGTTCCTGTAGTAGGATCCTCTCCTGTTTTGATTCATGATAAATGGTGAGGTCTTGTATTCAACCTACCTAGCTTCATAATAACCTCAAAGTCATACTCCTGGAATAACAACAACCATCAACAGATTTTCCCCCACAAAACAGGCTTATTAACCAGGTATTTCAAGCCAAAATGATCTGTGTACGTTTTGAAATGTCCACTCAATAGATAGTGCCTAAAATTTTGAAGCACGTACACCATAGCCAATCCTTCATGCTTGGTCATTGAGTAATTCTTCTCGGCCTTCAACAATTTCTTGCTCGTGAAAGCAATAGGGTGCCTCATATCTCCTTCACCAGCCTATGTTAGCACTGCTCCCAACACAATGCACGAGGCATCGTCTTGTACATGGAATTCATTTTTTCAATCTAGGAAGACCAAAATTGGCACAATGACAATCTTCTCTTTCAATACATCCAAACTGTGTTGAAATTCTTCATCCCAATAGAATGTAGTGTCCTTCTTCAGCAGTTTCTCCATGTGTTCAATAATCTGAGCATAAGCCTTGATGAACTTCCTGTAATATCATGTATGTCCCAGCATTGCATTCAACTATTTGAAACTTATTGGGGCTTCCAAATTCACTATCACCGTGATCTTGGCAGGGTCCACCATTAGCCCTTGCTTGCACAACACATGACCCAGCAAGATCCCAAAGGAGAGATAGAATACACACTTCTTCAAATTCAACACAATATGGTATCTGTGGCACATATCCAACATTAGGCGCAGACTTGCTACATGGCACTTCACTAAACTGAACACTGTCTAGCTGCCAAAATACACCTCCAAGAAATTATGAATGAACTCTTTAAATGTTGTTATAACTACACAAGAGAGTATTGTAGGCACATGCTTGAGTCCAAATGGCATTAAAGTATACTGGAAACAACCCCCATTCCATCGTGAAGGTCATTTTTCTCCTATCTTCTGGCACGATCTTGATCTGTTGGTACCCAGAAAACCCATTAGTGAATGAGTAGACGTCTTGCCCTTCAACATTCTCGAATACCTCATTAGTAAATGGTGTCAGGAATGGATCATGGATGTAGGAATCACTAAGTTTCCTCAGATCTATGCAAATCCTCATTTCACCCTTCTTTTTCTTCTCATGAACCACCCTCGAGCTCACCCAATCAGATTCTTCCATAGGTTCTATGATGCCTGCTTCCAGCATCTTATCCAACTCCAAGCGAACCTTTTCCTTGTAGTTGGGGTTAAGGAAATATAGCATCTACTTAATAGGCTTTGCGTCCAACTTAAAAGTAATATTCATAACTCCCAAGTCACCTACTATGCCCTTTAGGTCTAAAAGCTTGGTAGGAAAAATATCCTGGTACTCGCGGAGTAACTCAACAACTTTATCCAATGTAGAATCATCCCAGTAATCCCTAATATTCACAAATGTTGTCTTTGCTTCAGTACCAATGTTCAATTTCTTGGTTTTCAATGGCACGGTGATTTCTGGGTTCTCTATCTATGGGCCTTCAACTTTGTGATTCCCTTCGGCCTCTGGAATATTAATATTTCTTGGATCTTCATCCTCCCCCTCAGCAATGACATTATAGCATTCTAGCGCATGGCGCAACTAGGTGGTCAATCTGGTTGAACCCATTCCAAAGGTTCTTGCAGTATTCTGAATATCACCACCTTAACCTCCTGCAGGGCTTCATTAATGCTCTCGAATCCATGTTCAAAACTAAAGGTCATTAATAATCCTTCCCTTAATATATCCCACTCCATGGTGCCATGGCGGAGCTCTGTTTCAAGATACCAATTCATAGGAATTGTATCCAAAGTATGACAGAATAAGTGCACCCACTCCGGCTGCGACTTTGTTCCATAAGCTTTAGTACACAATGCTAGATAACTGCACAGATCATTCCTCCCATCGTATTTCTTAGTCAGTCAAATGTTAGGACTACAAAATTTCAACCTCATTATTCTTTTTTAATCTGACCATCCATCAAAGCTATCATTGTGCATACCCCACTATCGTGCGGGCGTAGCGCACAGCACCAAATCCAGTGCTTGGAAGCGATGATCCTTGGGGACTTCTCATTCAAAGGCATCGAAAAAATTATCTACATCAGTTAAACCATCATAATAGGGTAAATTTATTACCTTTGACGACAAACAATGCAGCAATTTATTCATCATGTTGCAGTGCAGCGTAGATACTTCATACAACCTATTTTGCCAGTGCTCCAACTCTTCATCTAAATCCAAGGTACATGAACTTTCCCAGTCCCATGCAATCCATCCATCGGTTGTTGGATTAATCCATTCTTGATCTCTCATTGTTATTTTGTAGATCTGATCCAATTCATCATCACTCTCTTCATAGTCGTGGAGTGATTCAGTATAGCGCGGTCCTTCGGGTACCACAACCCGAAGTGATTTCCTTTCAAATGACATTGTCCACTTTCTCAAGTTGATCACCCCATTCATGTCAATGGCCTAGTCAATTCTGAGGAGCGCAGGGTATGGATTGGTGTTGCCAACGATATCTATTACCTCAAAATTAACCATCGTGCTCACACCTTCTATATCTACTGTTATTCCATGTAGTCATCCGATAGGCATGATCTTCTGTTGGTTTTCCATTCTAAGCTAGATAGAAGACCACTACAGTGCAAGTCTCCCAATTCTCTCCCATGCCTATTTAGCCAAAACGTTTGTGTTAGACCCCAGATCCAAAATGATCTTGTCTATCTCATAATCTTCTGTCTGCACAGTGAGCCTCACTCCCACCTTATTATTGCCTTATGTTTGCCAATTTGTCTAACTACGTAGTATCGATCAGGGTTGTTTTCTTTGCCAACACATTTGTTTATCAACTCCTGCAGGCTTGATGAGCCTCATCATTGGGTAATTATATGGGCCTTAATTCACCTCCTAACTTAGTCAAGCCAACTATTCTCACAATGTATTGCATACTTTTAATTATATTTTGTTTATGAGATGAGTTAGAGTTAGATATTTTAATTTATGGTCTAATGTGCATGTAATGCAGGATTAAAGGATAAAAGCAAGGAATTTTAGTGAAGACCTTGGTCAAAACTCGAATGGGACAAGGGAGAGGAATTATAGAAGGGAAATCCTCCTCATTTCCTACCCCTCCACTCAAATATTCCTCCATCATCTCAGAGTGCAACCAACCAACTCATGAGGACTACTAAGCAACCGAGCAAGTGGAAGTCATAGCACTAGTTTATCTCCAGTTTGGGAGCCGAGCCTCCCTAATTTTAAGGAAGTCATTGGAGACTTCATATGCACAAGTAGAGGGGCCTAAGACCTCAATAGGATTCAGACTATTAATTGTAAAACTCTACTTGTTTTCGAGCTACAAGACCTATGATAGTTTTTGATGTAATCTGTTGTTTTGATAATAAGAATGAGTTTTGTTTTGAGCCAGCAATGAGTTAACTCAGAGGACTGAAGCTCTTGGTTTAGGGCTATTCGAATTGGAAAATAGGACCAAACTCCATGTGGATCATCTTATTTATGACAGATGGTAATTTTATTGGATCCCTCTCAGTGAGAGGTGTAGGATTGATCTAAAGATCATCCAATTCTGATAAGTATTTATGAAGTTATGAATTTATTTATGTTGTAAAATAAATTGTCAAGTTGGCCAACAACTTGATTAGGCTCAGAAGCCCAATAGACATGTCTATTCATCATCTATGTTTTAGTATAAATAGAAGAGGATTTGATGTCATTTACACACACATCCTTCATGTGATCTCCTCCTCTACACATCTTGGGTTTTTGGAGAAGGAGAAGACACTAAAGAATACGTTGGATGCCCTAGCTGTAGATGATGCCCTAATCCAACAATAAAAACTCTTTCATAGCTATAGAAGCGTTATACGTTGTTCATAGTGAAGCCGCAATTGGAAGGAGCCCTACCACAGTTATATGCATGGCATTTCATGTACGTTGTTCATGTAACACCTTATACACAGTCTAGAAAAGAGGTTCTAAATGTAGTCAAGGGTAGATGCAGTAGAAAGAGTCACAGTCGAGCATGAGATAAAGTCATAGGCATACATGGTAACCATAGTGGTAACGTAGTCAAGCCGTAATCATAATCCCATAGGCATAGATGGTAGCCGTAGTAGATGGTAGCCACATAGATGTTGGCTGCAGTAATAAAGAGAAGCTTGCAGTCAGGTGAGATAACTATAGGCACGCATGAAGGAGCCACAGTCAATACCTTGTCCAAACAACCCTTAACTTATCCGTTGTCCTAGCAGCCCTATATGTCATCAAACGGAGACATCTAAGAGCCACAAGGAGACCTGTTTTATTGTAGGTGACAACGTGAAGATAAACGTTGAGTATAGATTCATGGTGACTAAGTGTTGTCATAGAAGAACCTTAGACAACATGGATTTGACTAGTAGTGCAGCCTCAAGGATAAGCTATTCAAGGGGCAAGAGAGTTGCAAAAATAGTACTGGAACCTCTCTTAGATCAATGAGAACAACTCAGTGATATTTTGGTATAGCACTAAGATGTTGGCCATGTTAGTAAAGGGCATCATGATCATTAATAAGACTACATAATGATGTAAAGGGCCGCATGATCAGTAATAAGACTACATAATGATGTAAAGGGTAGCATGATTAGTAATGAGACTGCATGAGGATGAGAGCATATGAGAGTAGCTCAGTCATTAAGTTCCAACACTATTATGGTATAGCATGGTGCTATACAGTAAGGTGCTGAAAATGGATGAAATGGAACACTATGATAGGTGAAGCAGTCACCTTATAGAATCAGTTGAAGAAATATGTCTTTAACTGATCTCATGTGATATCAAAAGTTAAAATATTGAATTCTGTTGTAAATGTACTATCTCTCTCACTTTCTATGCTGAACTTTGAAGAACATAAAAGAAGAATTGATCAAGGGTTTCCCCACATTAGGGTTTGTCCCTGGCTAGTGCCACATCTTGTGACCTCTTGTCTTGGCTTGTCTTTTACGATTTATATTTATGTTCTATCTGTATTTTACTTTATGTTGATGTGATTGCTAATCTGGAAAAGAAATTTAAATAAATTTCTCTAGCATAGAATATACCTAAAATTAACATGGTATTAGAGCAAGGTGAATACAATGCCCAAGAAAAAGTGAAAGAGGCAATCACTGAAAACAGTTGGGATATGACAGAAGCACCAATGGGGTCCACATCTCTCTTCTAAGTTCACCAAGGGTGACGTCAAAGCAGAGTATATTATTAGAATGGCATAGTGGAATTTTCTGATGGCCCACCTAAAGATCACTTAATTGGGAAGTTCGGATCTAAGGGTGGAAGGAAAGGCAGATGCCTTGGTTGTAATAAGTTCAGCCATCATGTGAAGGAGTGTCTGAATGGTAGAGACACATCTCTTGATGAAGATAACAATCATTCCTGGGACATCTTCAATGATCAAAGTTTGACTGGTAATGCAAGTCATCAAGGAAATGGTTGACTCTTCAAAGAAAGCAAGGAACCCTAGAATCTTTTTTATGTACCTCATCACAAGAAGAACCTGGTGTCCATTCCAGCAATGAAAGTAAAAGGTTTCAGACTGGAACTCGTCACTGGAAAGCAGGTCCATAGATTTGGAACAACCTAAGGAGTTTGAGATTCATGCTTGGGAATCTCATGTAAATAGGTGGAAGAAAAAATCCCTGTGCATAGTATGAGAGGATTGATCGCTATCACATGAAGCTAAGATTCACTAGGAGTGAAACCGATCCAAACCATTACCAGAAGGTTGTGGATGATAGACCTCTCATAACAGTACCTTATGAGGATGACCTATTTCTAACAGATGTAGACCCTCTCATTTGTAGAAGTAAGAGGGATTTGGATTCCAAACATGGAATGATAAACTACAAGCCTATGACTACCTTAAGGATCTTAACTTTTAGAAGTTATATGGTAGTGATGTCAGACCAGATTTGGGAAATGCCTCTAAGTTTCATAAACTCATTCGCGTTGATCTTCTTGGTGAACTTCCATCCGGACATATGTTTTGAAGTTACCATGATGAGATCATATTTGGTTGCGCCTCACTGGATTGATGCCAAGAATCCTCTGAGATATCTTTGGGGCACAATCTCTGATGGATTGAGATACACTGCCAGAAATCTGAAACTGCATGATTATTCAAATGTTGACTGGGCAGGTAGTGTGGAGGATCACTAGAGCACTTCTTAGTGATGTTTCTCTTTGTATTTTGCTTCGATATCATGGTGTTATCACTCAAGTTGTTCCCTTCTTCCTAAAGGGAATACGGCCGAGGTAACCACTGACCAATCTTTTAGCTACAGGTCCTAGCCTACCTGTAACCAGAGAGGGCTCTTTCTTTATAATTTAGCTTTGTTGATGGATGATTTTAGGCTAGCTATGGTGTGCTGTTTTGTTTTGAGTTTGGTTGGTTGGTGAATCCAGACAGAGCTAAAATATAGATTATGGAACAGCTTGGTCCATTGGGCGATGGAGTTGAGGCATTGTGCTGCTGAAGTATGTTTATGAAGGCAGAGTGTTGCTGCAAAGCCAGATAGGCATATGTGAAGCAATTTACTAATTTTTTGATGGAGTTATGGGATTAGTGAGTGAAAGGCAACTAATAATCTTTCACTATGCTAACAAGGGGAAAATGAAGGTATTGCTTAAGAGCAGTTAAGAATTCTTAAACAATATTCACAATGATAGAATTAGTTTAGACATGACAAATCAAGAATTCATATCCATGGCTAATCCAGAAGAAAACATATTTAGGAATAGAGATTGAGCATAGGGTGTTCACAACAAATCCTAGGCTATTCTTTTTCTCTATTTACTATGATCATGAAAACATAAGAATTATGGAATACACAAAAAACACATACACAGTTCAGAAAAACTTATTGCTCCAACAAATGACACAGGAATTCTGCAACATAACAAAGCTATTCATTTCCATCTTCAGACAACATAGGAACCAAAAATCTCCACCAGCAATTTGTATTATCAAGATGTCTCAAATATACAATAGAGCTCTTCAGAAAGAGTTTCACTACAACCGACCCTCAAATACGTTCTCTTAGGGGATATATATACAAAATAGGATACAAAATATCTCAATGGTGAGTTATTGTGCAATAAATTGCACCACCAACTCTCTTACAAAAAGTAAATGAAAAAAATAACTACAGCATTTAATGTCGAGATGGCAGTTATCTTTCTGTCAGACAGCTTTTGACTTTATGGCTCAGGAAAGTGGCCTGTCGCTGTGCCTTTAACTCTGCGTTAATTGAGCCTGCTGTCTGGGTGCGTTGGTGAGTCACTTGTACGGATGCTCCCTATGATACCTGTGTGCTGATGTGTCTGTTGACCTATACCGTGACCAAGACTTGATTTTTCTCAAAAAGGAATAACATAGTGGCATTATCTGGGAAGAATTTCCAGCATTGCCTACCACCAATCAGCTGGAGGTAGCTGATGCCTCCTTATTTTCACCAGTGTTTCATCTTCCTCTGTATATCTGTAGAAGTTTTGAGGCACCTCAAACAGATGATTTATCTCATGTTCAATAAAAAACAGATTTTATAACTTGTCATACAGAGACTGCCCAGAGGGAGGCCCTACTTCTTCTGTGGAGCTGCTGGATGTTGTTATTTGATTTTCAACATAATTGTTGATCCTTGTCATACACTGATTATATGACAACAGTTGTCCTGTGCCAATCACTAGGCTTGGCAGTCCTTTATCCTGTAATATTGTCATTTTTGCCCTGAATTCATCAATTTCTGCTTTCATTTCCTGACATTTTCTCTCCAGAGTTTGAGTGAAGTTCCTCAAGATTAGCACTTTCTTTGCTATCAGGATTGTATCTGTTTTGCTGCTTATCTCTAGAGTTGCCAACTCCTCCCTAGTGCGGTTATTGAGGAAGTGTATCATTCTATTGGCCTGCTCAAGCATGATTCCCAGTGCTGTTCTGGCTCTTTGTATCTCCACATGAGCCATGCCTATTAGTTCAACCTGCTCATACATGGCCTGGATTGACCTCCATTGGTCCTGTATTGATTGGCCAATTTTGGCCCAAATTATCTTCTTTATTTCTCCTAAGGTATTGCCCAGGAGCAATTCTTTTTCCAAAGTTTCTACTTTGGCCTCTAAGGCCTTCATTTCTCTTTATCTTTCTGCTACTGTCATCTTGGATTATCATAGCTGGTCTCTAGCTTGGCTAGTCTATCCTTAGCTTCATTTATTTCAGTTACTTGAGTCTCAAGCTCTTTGACAGCTTTCATCAAGTCCTCCATGCTCATGCTGGATTCTGCTGTTGCTGTTGCTTCTGCTGTTGCTCCTGTTGCTGATGTAGCTGTGGTTGGTGCTAGAATGGCAGGAGGGGCTGCTGCTGCTTGTGTAGGAGGGGCGGGTCCAAGAGTTGTAGATGTTTGAGGGGGCTGGCAGGATGACTCCCCTTGCTTGTCTTGCAATGCCTTCTCTAATTCTACTTCCATTTGCAATATTCTTTGATTCATCACCAGAAGCAGCTCCATGGCATCATCTACTTGCTTTTCTTGTGAAAGTTCAGCTATTTCAGGGTGAATGGTAGGAGGCAATTTTGCCTGCTTTCTTAGTGCAGCAATTTCATCCTCTTTTTTCTTCATAAGCGCCCTAACACCCTTTGGATCCTTTTGGTCATGTCCCAAATCAATGATTATGTCTTCCAAAGTCTTTATTCTGTTGTCCTTTGCAGAGGAAGACAGCCTTTCCAATTCAAGCCGTGTATTTGTGTTCTTCAGGGCTTCTTTTAGCTGATGGGCCAGCATGGCCTTGTCTGCAAGTGTTGCATACACCATTTCCCCAGTCTGTTTGTGCAGCTAAATCTGATCCATGGGGTGTATGTCTTTAGAAAAGACCTCCAAGTTTGTTCTATAGTAATCTGCAAAGGTTTTGGGATGTGGGATTTTAGGCTTTAAATGAGTGAAAATAATTTTTTCCTCTTTGAGATCATAGGAAGCCACCAATCTTTGTTTTTTGGCTAGAGTTGCCTTCAAGAATTGATCATAGAGTTGCACTCTCAAAAATTCATTCTGTGCCTTGATCTCCATGAAGCCTTCTTTGATTCCAGCTGGTTTCTCGCCCTACTGCCTTGAGGAGGATACCTCTGTGCCTTGCTGTATGGCCTGTTCTAGATGAAATGAGCTAATGGGAGTCTGCTGGCTTGATTGCCTCTCTCTATTGTGGCTTTCTGCCCTTTCCTCACTGATATCTCCCTCCTCTGTTTCGGGGTCAATCCTTGGCCTCTTGTCTTCTGGCTGCTGTTTTGACCCAGTTGGAGGTGTGACCTCCTCTCTATCTCTCTTTTTTCCTCTCTCTTCATTGAGAGGAGTTTGTAGAACTGGGATTTGGGGTGGTCCAGTTTTCTGTGAAGGGGCTTGCCCTTGAGTTTGATCCTTTGAGGTGCTGGGCTGCCCTGTCTCTGTCTATTGCTGTTCATCCATTATTTCTTTGCCCTTTGCTGTAGTGGTTGTTGCGGGAGCTTGCTGGGTGTTCTGTGCAGCTGGAGCAGTAGAAGTTCCTTCTCCTATTTGGACTGGTTGTTTGAACAAGACCCATTGACAAGAATCCAAGTCAAGAGTTTTTTCTAAATCTTTCACAGTCTACTCCATTTTTTCTTCCTGAGTCAATTCTTCTACTATTGATTCAGGTACCCATTCATCTTAGTTGGCAAAGTGTTGTATTTGTGGGTATGGGCAATGCTTATAGGCTAGCAGCCTATACTTGACTCTCCTAGCACTAATAAAACCTTCAGGGTCATAAGGGACCCACCAGAAGCTTCTTTTGAGTTTCAGCTGTTGCCCCAGTATTTGATTAGTCTCTTGCCAACCATCTTTCTTATTCATGACAAATGGGCCTAGGTGGTCTCTGAACTTTAGGTTTGCCTTCTTCTTGGCACTGTGGAAGTGTAAGATCAGAGTTTATGAGTTGTCTATAGTATTCCAGGGCAAACAACCTCATAGGCACATATTTTGGGAGCCTGTAGGGACAGAGCTCACAACCATAGATTCTGATAACTATTTGGTTTTGGTACAAATACCAATCACCTATTTTGTAACTCTTGGATAGCTGTAAGATTTTCTGCATGTCTTTGGACAATCTGGCAGGAGGAGTCCTCTTTAAGAGGCATGTTACTGGATATACAAACTGGTCAATAAATTCACAGTATGAATAGGGGGAATTCTGGACTTGGTGGAAGACTGAAGACCAGAAGATAACAGACCTTCTCTCACCCTATGAGTCTAGCTTCTTGATTGGGTACTAGAAGAAATCTATTTGATAATACATGAACAGGTGATAGATGTATGCTTAATACTTAAATATTGCCTCCCTATTCAACCTTGACAATTGGTCATGCATCTTGTTGGCAATATACTTGGCATAATTGTACTTCACAACAGGGGGTTTCTCAAGGCTATATGCAGACAACATGACCAACACAGTTTCATCAACATGCTCATTTGTGGTGAACCCCAGCACAGGGGTTAACATATCCAATAGCAGCTTGCCTACCTCATTGAAATTGGCATATGAAAAAGGAGGTGGCCCAGAAGGTTGGCAGTCTGCCTTCATGAAATTTTTGGCTACTGCAACTATGTCTGTGCTAGAGAGCTTGGAGCCCTCATCCAGCAAGTACTTAATGGAGAATGGGTATAGCAGCTGGGTTTGCTTGTAGTTCAACGTTTGATTCATGGAATCTGGTGTTATGTAGAAGAGGATGCTCCCAGATGGAGACTTTACAGCTCTGAGCTTCTGGTCATAGTTTTTTGCACAGAGGTGAATGACTTCAAGGAAAGCATTCACAGATTGCAGGAAGTAGGTGGGCAGATTGGATTCCCGGATGCCATATATGTCACTGTTGTCCAAGTGACTAGTCCTTAGCTGGCAGAAGGTCTGTAAGTGGTTCCTCTCTGCCACAAAGTTTGTAATGAGGAAATCATTGTCTACCAGTGGCATAGCTTCCAGTTCTTTATTTGGTGGATTCATAGGAGCTACATCCAGTGTAGATGGAGTGGCCATGTCTGGTTTCAAATGGATGTTTTACTTGATTTTTAGGACTGTTACAAAGGCTGAGGAGTGCCTGCTAAATTCTGTTTGGCAGTGAGCAGCTTAACAGTGTAAGGAGACTCTTACAGGTTTAATGAACTGTGGGGCACTCTGTTTTGAAGAACCAGAGTGTGTTTGAGCTAATTAGCTGGTTTTTCAAGCGAATATTGCTATAGCAGGAATGAGGGAACTGCTGTATTTGTTTTTGTCCAGTAGCTCGGCTTCTCCGATTTCTTTTATGGTGAATTTGCAGAAGGGCATGGGTTTCTTCCATAGTTTTGTCATGCAGGGTTTTTACCAGGTTCTTAAGTATTCTTAGTGGACAATTTAGCAGTGAGGATTTTTAGCAGAGTTCTCTTGCAGGAAATTAGGAGAACAAAATAGGAGAACTGTGGGTAAAGAAGGTCGTCTGCGGAAAATACCCGGTTTTTATGGCGTAGGAGGCATCGAACTGGACTAATTGCAGGCACTTGGGTCGACGATGAGGGCGACAGCAACTTTGGCGGGTGGAATTTGGATTTCGACCATTGAACGTCGTTTTCGCATGCAGAGGAGCTCCAGAAACAACGAATAAGAATGAAGAATAATGGCTAATTCGCGTCTTTTTATGAATTTTTGGCCCTTTGGCGCCTTTTTGGTGCTGACGTCATCATGGGCCCGGGTACAGCAAGGTGACGTGGCAGCTAATGTGGATGCCCAGGTGGAGGTGACATGCTGGTAGGGCGGACGTGTGACCAGGCTACATGGAGGTGACGTGGAGGCACGGTGGCAGAACAAGCGGGGTGACGTCACCCTGACGGGGGCGTGACGTCAGCGTGGGGGACGGGCAGTAAGCGGTTTCCCCGGAGGCCCTGAGGTGGTAACGGAATTAGGGGGGGGGGGGCTCCGAACAATGCGGGAGGCCAACTCTTGGCGGGGGTATGGTGGGAATACCGCCAATCCCCCGGACGCAAAAGGTCGAGCACCTTTGATATGAAAATGACCGCCCACCATTAGATGGGCAGGGTCGGTGATCGAGCGGTGAGCGGCAACTCTAATGTGATGGTGCATTAAGGCAGGGGGGACCCGCCTGATAATAAAATAGATTAAAATAAATCAGGCGCAGGGGTGGGTTATGAACTTTAGGATTTTGGGTTTGATGGTCTAATAATTAATGTTTTTTAATAAAAAACATTGCAAACGTTAATTTCAGTGCGGAAAAGGGGTAGGGAGGTTTAGCAAGGGCGGGGATTTTGGAATTTTTGACTTTTAACCATATTTTTTGATAAAAAACCATAGTTTAGGGTCAAAGGGGGCTAATACTAACCCCTGATGGGTTAATATTTCCCAAGGAAGGGTTATATAACTATAGTGCTAGGGGGAGGGTATTTATACATATTTTTTGGGAATTTTTTCATAGATTCTAATGGAATTAGGGAAGGGGGGTAGTTAGGGAGCTAAATAGTACGTTAGTGGTTAATATTGACTTTGTCAAGTGAGTGAAGGGTATGGATAAGTTCTAAGAGGTAAAACTTAGGAATTGAAGATAAATGAAATGATAAGAAAGATTTTTTACACAAAAATGTGGCTTCTTTTCTTGATTAAACTTCATGGTTTGACCCAATAGCTTGTCATGAACTGAAGTGGAACTAGACACTTGAGCAGATCTCAAGGTCCTTGGGGGTGTTAGTAAATGATGTTTGGGGAAAATAGGGGAAATTAGACATGCTTTCAATGTTTTTGTCCTCCACCCTCTACTTTTGATGCCAATACCCTGAGTGGCATGAGTCTTTGCACTTAATAAGCCAATTGGTGATGGCCCTCCATTTCTGCAACCTTGCACTACTTACCCATCCTAGTAATCCTAACATTTTTTCTTCATTTGAAGTGGGTGCACTTGAATTAGCAGACCCTAATTGTTCTCTTTTTCTTTTGACTGCCCTCCTATCTAAATCTACCCTTATTTCTTCCAAGGACCCAGATTAAGCAGTTGGGCTCCTTCATTTCTCTACCTAGCTAGTCACCTGCCAAGCTTGAGCTGTTTGGACAGGAACCATTCTCTA
>APFE030956576.1:2258-18388 GCA_000404065.3 Pinus taeda | reverse complement strand
TAGGCTTACATAGAATGGAGGAGTCCCTCCATCCACTAATTTGCCATTGACTTCTGAGCCAAAAATCAGCTCTGGTTGGTCATCCAGAATGTTAACTGCATCCCTATTTTCTGGCATTTGCAATGATCTATTGATTTGTTGTCTGAAGACCTCATGTTTGGCCAATTTAGAAAGAGGAATTGCAATTTTCAGTTTGCCAATTTCTATTTCAAGATTGAAAGGTTTTTCCATCTGAATTTTTACATTGTGAGCAGCAAATTTTTCTCTTTCTGCTGAATTTTGGGTGACCAAGTCTTGATCAAGTATACTGTTTTGGGGTATGCTTGGGTTGGCTCTATTTTCTAGAGGTCTACCCAAGATTTCTGTTGGGAGAAGAGTTGTGGGTCTAGTTTTCATTGGAGGCTGTACATTAGATACATCTTCCACTGTGACCTCTCTTTGGAGTTTTTTACCTAAGGACTCTGTTAAGACAACTTTATCATTGAATTTCTTGGGTAGTTTGTTGATTGTTTGTTTGGTATTATCAGGTACATCTACGGTTCTACTTCTTAACATGTATTGTTTGTGTATTTCATAGACTGTTGTGTCATACCTTTCTCTGAAATCAAATGACTCACGAGATTTTGCTTGGAATTTTTTGCGTTCTTGAGCTTATTGATCATCTTGTGTTACGAATACTTGTTGTTCACTGTCCAAGCCCATTAGATTGATGTGGGGATCTTCTATTTGTTCACTAGTGGTTAAGGCCTCTGCATAGTTTTCTTGAAATTGAGGTATGATGTTCTGATCAAGACTAGTTCTCCTAGCATTTGGGTTTTGGTTTTTTCTAAAATTGGGATTCCTAGTGGTGTTGCTTGTTTGTCCTTCCCAAGAGGACTTTCTCTCCATGGTCTCAACTCTATCTCCCAACCTCTCCATACCCTTCATGATTGCATCTAGCTTTTGGTCAAAAGGTTGAGGGTTCCTCTTTAAATGTTATTCTTCTCTCATTTTTTGCTCTGGTTCTCTTGGCAATCAGGTTTGCCTCCACACTTACAGCTATATTCTGCATATCTGCAAGACTTGGAGGTGCTTTTTCTCTTAATTGGTATGCCATGTATGGGGCAAATCCATCAGGAAATTTGATCAAGGCCAGATCAGGTGGAGGTCTCAAGTTTTGAGGGATGGCGTTATATACATTGTTGAACCTAGCACAATAATCTTGAACTGTTTCTTGTGGACCCCTTTTCAAGTTATCATACTTTGTTAGTATGTGTAGAGGGTCTTTCTTCTTTTCCCATCTATTTAAAAAACTTAGGTATAAGGCATCAGGATTAAGTATACAGTTTGCAGCTAGAGACCTAAACCAATTCCTTACATCCCCTGTCAAACTTTGCACAAAAGTTTTCATTCTTACATCTTCATCATCTATCTCATAGTTCTCAAAGTAGTCCTGCATCCTCTTGGTGTGTTGCTGGGCTGTATAAGTGTCAGTACCGTCAAAGTAAGTAATTTTTCCTTGATAGTCTTGGGGCATTGCCCCTGGATTTGCAGGCAGGTGTAAAGGAGCATATCTAGCCATATTTGCAGGGATAAAAGGGACATCAAGAAGGAGTGGAACAACTGGAACAACAAGGATAACAGGAGTAGGGTGTGTTGGGGATGGAGGAGTGGGGAAACTGCCTTGGGAAGTGGATGAGGAGCTAGGATAAGTAGGGATAGTGTGAGGGTGAACTAATGTTTTGACAAGAGTGGGAATATAGCTCTGCTGATTTGGTTCTGTATCTGAATCTGAGAGCTCCCCTAGCTCCTCCTGCTTTTTTAAGATTTTGGGGTTTAAATTGGGGTTTTCAAAGATAGCTAGGGGATTAGGGTCAAGATTGGACCTAGTGTAACAAGATTTCTTCTTTGGAACCAGCTTCTGAGTTCTCTTTCCTTGGTATCTTATGATAGGATTTAAACAGGAAGCTTATTTCCTTTCACTTGGTAATTTGAGATAAGGTCCCCAGTGGAGTCGCCATTAATGTTATCACTCAGGTTGTTCCCTGCTTCCTAAAGGGAATACGATCGAGGTAACCACTGACCAATCTTTTAGCTACAAGTCCTAGCCTACCTGTAACCGGAGAGGGCTCTCTCTTTATAATTTAGCTTTGTTGATGGATGATTTTAGGCTAGTTATGGTGTGCTGTTTTGTTTTGAGTTTGGTGGGTTGGTGAATCCAGACAGAGCTGAAATATAGATTATGGAACAATTTGGTCCATTGGGCGATGGAGTTGAGGCATTGTGCTGCTGAAGTATGTTTATGAAGGCAGAGTGTTGCTGCAGAGCCAGATAGGCATATGTGAAGCATTTTACTAATTTTTTGATGGAGTTATGGGATTAGTGAGTGAAAGGCAGCTAATAATCTTTCACTATGCTAACAAGGGGAAAATGAAGGTATTGCTTAAGAGCAGTTAAGAATTCTTAAACAACATTCACAATGATAGAATTAGTTTAGACATGAGCAATCAAGAATTCATATCATGGCTAATCCAGAAGAAAACATATTTAGGAATAGAGATTGAGCATAGGGTGTTCAGAACAAATCCTAGGCTACTCTTTTTCTCTATTTACTATGATCATGAAAACATAAGAATTATGGAATACACAGAAAACACATACACAATTCAGAAAAACTTATTGCTCCAACAAATGACACCGGAATTCTGCAGCATAACAAAGCTATTCATTTCCATCTTCAGACAGCATAGGAACCATAAATCTCCACCAGCAATTTGTATTATCAAGATGTCTCAAATATACAATAGAGCTCTTCAGAAAGAGTTTCACTACAACTGACCCTCAAATACGTTCTCTGAGCGGATATATATACAAAATATCTCAAAGGTGAGTTATTGTGCAATAAATTGCACCACCAACTCTCTTACAAAAAGTAAATGAAAAACATAACTACAGCATGTAATGCTGAGATGGCAGTTATCTTTCTGTCAGATAGCTTTTGACTTTATGGCTCAGGAAAGTGGGCTGTAGCTGTGCCTTTAACTCTGTGTTAATTGAGCCTGCTGTCTGGGTGCATTGGTGAGTCACTTGTACGGATGCTCCCTGTGATACCTGTGTGCTGATGTGTCTGCTGACCTGTACCGTGACCGAGACTTGATTTTTTTCAAAAAGGAATAACATAGCGGCATTATCTGGGCAGAATTTCTAGCATTGCCTGCCACCAATCAGCTGGAGGTAGTTGATGCCTCCTTATTTTCACCAGTGTTTCATCTACCTCTGTATATCTGTAGAAGTTTGGAGGCACCTCAAACAGATGATTTATCTCATGTTCAATAAAAACAGATTTTCTAACTTGTCATACAGAGACTGCCCAGAGGGAGGCCCTACTTCTTTTGTGGAGCTACTGGATGTTGTTATTTGATTTTCAACATAATTGTTGATCCTTGTCATATACTGATTATATGACAGTAGCTGTCCTGTGCCAGTCACTAGGCTTGGAAGTCCTTTATCCTGTAATATTGTCATTTTTGCCCTGAATTCATCAATTTCTGCTTTCATTTCCTGACATTTTCCCTCCAAAGTTTGAGTGCAGTTCCTCAAGGTCGGCACTTTCTTTGCTATCAGGATTGTATCTGTTTTGCTGCTTAGCTCTAGAGTTGCCAACTCCTCCCTAATGCGGTTATTGAGGAAGTGTATCATTTTATTGGCCTGCTCAGGCATGATCCCCAGTGCTGTTATGGATCTTTGTATCTCCAGATGAGCCATGCCTATTAGTTCAACCTGCTCATATATGGCCTGGATTGACCTCCATTGGTCCTATATTGATTGGCCAATTTTGGCCCAAATTATCTTCTTTATTTCTCCTAAGGTATTGCCCAGGACAAATTCTTTTTCCAAAGTTTTTACTTTGGCCTCTAAGGCCTTTATTTCTCTTTGTTTTTCTGCTACTGTCATCTTGGATTTATCATAGCTGGTCTCCAGCTTGGCCAGTCTATCCTTGGCTTCATTTATTTCAGTTACTTGAGTCTCAAGCTCTTTGACAGCTTTCATCAAGTCCTCCATGCTCATGCTGGATTCTGCTGTTGTTGTTACTTCTGTTGTTGCTCCTGTTGCTGATGTAGCTGTGGTTGGTGCTAGAATGGCAAGAGGGGCTACTGCTACTTGTGTAGGAGGGCCAGGTCCAAGAGTTGTAGATGTTTGAGGGGGCTGGGAGGCTGACTCCCCTTGCTTGTCCTACAATGCCTTCTCTAATTCTGCTTCCATTTGCAATATTCTTTGATTCATCACCAGAAGCAGCTCCATGGCATCATCTACTTGCTTTTCTTGTGCAAGTTCTGTTGTTTGAGGGTGAATGGTAGGAGGCAATTTTGCCTGCTTTCTTAGTGCAGCAATGTCCTCCTCTTTTTTCTTCATAAGGGCCCCTAACACCCTTTGGATCCTTTGGGTCATGTCCCAAATCAATGATTATGTCTTCCAAAGTCTTTATTCTATTGTCCTTTGCAGAGGAAGACAACCTTTCCAAATCAAGTTGTGTATTTGTGTTCTTCAGGGCTTCTTTTAGCTGATGGGCCAGCATGGCCTTGTCTGCAAGTGTTGCATACACCATTTCCCCAGTCTGTTTGTGTGGCTCAATCTGATCCATGGGGTGTATGTCCTTAAAAAAGACCTCTAAGTTTGTTCTATAGTAATCTACAGAGGTTTTGGGATGTGGGATTTTAGGCTTTAAATGAGTGAAAATCATTTTTTCCTCTTTCAGATCATAGGCAACCATCAATCTTTGTTTTTTGGCTGGAGTTGCCTTCAAGAATTGATCATAGAGTTGCGCTCTCAAAAATTCATTCCGTGCCTTGATCTCCATGAAGCCTTATTTGATTCCAGCTGGTTTCTTGCCCTGCTGCCTTGAGGAGGATACCTCTGTGCCTTGCTGTATGGCCTGTTCTAGCTGAAATGAGCTAGTGGGAGTCTGCTAGCTTGATTACCTCTCTCTACTGTGGCTTTCTGCCCTTTCCTCACTGATATCTCCCTCCTCTATTTCAGGGTCAATCCTTGGCCTCTTGGCTTCTCGTTGCTGTGTTGACCCAGTTGGAGGTGTGACCTCCTCTCTATCTCTCTTTTTTCCTCTCTTGTCATTGAGAGGAGTTTGCAGAACTGGGATTTGGGGTGGTCCAGTTTGCTATGAAGGGGCTTGCCCTTGAGTCTGATCCTTTGAGGTGCTGGGTTGCCCTGTCTCTGTCTGTTGATGTTCATCCATTATTTCTTTTCCCTTTGCTGTAGTGGTTGTTGCAGGAGCTTGTTGGGTGCTCTGTGCAGCTGGAGTAGTAGAAGTGTCTTCTCCTACTTCGACTGGTTGTTTGAACAAGACCTGTTGACAAGAATCCAAGTCAAGAGTTTTTTCTAAATCTTTCACAATCTGCTCCATTTTTTCTTCCTGAGTGAATTCTTCTACTATTGATTCAGGTACCCATTCATCTTGGTTGGCAAAGTGTTGTATTTGTGGGTATGGGCAATGCTTATAGGCTAGCAGCCTATACTTGACTCTCCTAGCACTGATAAAACCTTTAGGGTCATAAGGGACCCACCAGAAGCTTCTTTTGAGTTTGAGTTGTTGCCCCAGTATTTGTTCAACCTCTTGCCAACTATCTTTCTTATTCGTGACAAATGGGCCTAGGTGGTCTCTGAACTTTAGGTTGGCCTTCTTCTTGGCACTGTGGAAGTGTGTAAGATCAGAGTTTATGAGTTGTCTATAGTATTCCAGGGCAAACAACCTCATAGGCACATATTTTGGGAGCCTGTAGGGATAGAGCTCACAACCATAGATTCTGATAACTGTGTGGTTTTGGTACAAATACCAATCACCTATTTTGTAACTCCTGGACAGTTGTAAGATTTTTTGCATGTCTTTGGACAATCTAGCAGGAGGAGTCCTCTTTAAGAGGCATGTTACTGGATATACAAACTGGTCAATAAATTCACAGTATGAATAGGGGAATTCTGGACTTGGTGGAAGACTGAAGACCAGAATATAACAGACCTCCTCTCACCCTATGAGTTTAGCTTCTTGATTGGGTACTGGAAGCAATCTGTTTGATAATACATGAATAGGTGATAGATGTATGCTTAATACTTAAATATTTCCTCCCTATTCAACCTTGACAATTGGTCATGCATCTTGTTGGCAATATACTTGGCATAATTGTACTTCACAACAAGGGGTTTCTCAAGGCTATATGCAGACAGCATGACCAGCACAGTTTCATCAACATGCTCATTTGTGGTGAACCCCAGCACAGAGGTTAACATATCCACCAACAGCTTGCCTACCTCATTGAAATTTGCATATGAAAAAGGAGGTGGCCCAGAAGTTGGCAACTGCCTTCATGAAATTTTGGGTACTGCAGCTGGTTGTGCTAGAGAGCTTGGAGCCCTCATCCAGCAAGTACTTAGAGAATGGGTAATAGTAGGCTGGGTTGCTGTAGTTCAACCTTTGATTGATGGATTCTGGGTTATGTTAAGAGGATGCTCCGATGGAGACTTTAAGCTTGACTTCTGGTCATTAGTTTCTGCACAGAGGTGAATGACTTCAGGGAAAACATTCACAGATGGTAGGAAGTAGGTGGGCAGATTGGATTCCCAGATGCCATATATGTCACTGTTGTCCAAGTGACTGTTCCTTAGCTGGCAGAAGGTCTGTAAGTGGTTCCTCTCTGCCACAAAGTCTGTAATGAGGAAATCACTATCTACCAGTGACATAGCTCCCAGTTCTTTATTTGGTGGATTCACAGGAGCTACATCCAGTGAAGATGGAGTGGCCATGTCTGGTTTCAACTGGATGTTTTACTTAATTTTTAGGACTGGTACAAAGGCTGAGGAGTGCCTGCTAAATTCTGTTTGGCAGTGAGTAGCTTAACAGTGTAAGGAGACTCTTATAGGTTTAATGAACTGTGGGGCACTCTGTTTTGAAGAACCAGAGTGTGTTTGAGCTAATTAGCTGGTTTTTCAAGGGAATTTTGTTATAACAGGAATGAGGGAACTGCTGTATTTGTTTTTAGCCGGTAGCTCGGCTTCTCTGATTGCTTTTATGGTGAATTTGCAGAAGGGCACAGGTTTCTTCCAGAGTTTTGTCGCGCAGGGGTTTTACCAAGTTCTTAAGTATTCTTAGTGGACAATTTAGCAGTGAGGATTTTTAGCAGAGTTCTTTTGCAGGAAATTAGGAGAACAAAATAGGAGAACTGTGGGTAAAGAAGGTCGCTTGCGGAAAATACCTGGTTTTTATGGCGTAGGAGGCATCGAATTGGACTAATTGCATGCACTTGGGTTGACGATGAGGGCTGCAGCAACTTTCGCAGGTGAAATTTGGATTTCGACCGTTGAACATCGTTTTCGCATGCAGAGGAGCTCCTTGTTATCACCCAGGTTGTTCCCTGTGACTCCTAAGGGAATACGGCTGGGGTAACCACTAACCAACCTTTGGATTATAGATCTTAGCGTATCTATAATCAGAGAGGGCTCTCTCTTTGAGTTTCAGCTATGCTTTGTGAGTATCTTGGGCTAGTTTAAAGTTTCAGTTTCCTGTTTGAGACTTTGGTTGATGAAATTTTGTTGTAAGAAGGGCATGAAAAGTTCAGAAGATGCTAATCCATTGGGCATATGAAGTCAGAAAAATGAGATAGTTCTGGTGCCTGTGATGGAGAAAGTTTTACTACAGGGCTATATGGCTATTGTTAATATAATTTCCAATTTAGTGAGTGAAACAATGAGATATGGAGTTACCAACAGTGTGACATGAATTTGAATGACAATCCCTACTTAGTAGCATAAATGAATTACCAAATAGTGACCGTGAGGTATTCAGAGCTTATTGGAGCAATCAAGAATTCCAATTTAAACTGCTGAAAGCTATGAAAACATTTATAGTGAAATTAGATTGAGATCAGGGTGTCTCCATGGACAAATCCTGAGCTATTCTTTTTCTTTCTTTCCTAGATTCAGACCAACATGTGAGAGGAATGAGTTAAAATAAATAGCAGAGAAATTAACAGAGATAGAGAAACACTTATTATATCAAATCATAGCACTAGAATCCTGTAGCATTCAATGGTTCCAATCACAGCAAGCACCAGTAAGACTCAGTTCCTGTAAACTCCAAGCTTTATTAATCACATCCTTATGAAGGTTACAGCCGAGTTCTCAGTTCTTCATAAGAGAAAGAACTTAAAAAAAAACAATAATTACCAACCCCTTGGCAGTGTGTGCGAAGGGGTATATATACAATAGGTCTTACAAAATATCTCCATGCTGAGTCATTTGATACATTAACTGTGCTCACCAACTTTTACAGATATCAGATAAGAAAGTTATTGCTACTATAAATGTAAAATAAATGGTCTTCAATGCTGTCAGGCCTCTTTTGACCTTTGGAGGAGGCTGAGTCGGTTGAGTGTTTCTACTTTTAATGCTGACCGATGTGAATGATGTGTCTTTATGCTCTGTCATGATGAAGCTTTTTCTCGGCCCTACTACCTGTAGCTGTCGTTGCTGTTCCTGGTGGCTGAATCTTCATGCTGAGGTGGCTCATTCCACCTTTCTGTCATAGTATGTGTATCACACTTTCTGAAGGTGATAACTTATGTATTTTGATGACAAAATTCATATGAAGCCTATTGTTTATAATAAAAATTATATCATGGAGGCCCACCAATCCTGCGTAGGCAATTGATGCCTCAAAATTTCATCCATAGTCTCATCTGCCTCTGTGTATTTGTAGAAATTTGGAGGCGTTTCAAACAGATGGTTAATCTCATTCATAATGAAGAAGAGATTTTCTATTATGTCAAAGAGATTTTGACCAGATGCTGGTCCTGTGTCCTGGGAGCTGCTTGATCCTTGGCTGATCTGATTTGCAGCAAATGTGTTCACCCTCTTAGCATAAACTTCATGTGATAGAAGTTTTCCTGCACCGTTGAGTAAGCTGGGGAGACCTCTGCCCTGTAATGCAACAAATTTATCCATGAACCTATGTACCTCTGCTTGCATGTCTTGGCTCCTTCTGTCCAATGTCTGTACTAGGCTTTTCAGTGTGAGGACCCTCTTAACCAGCTGCATAGTCTCTGTTCTACTGGTGATCCCAATTGCTGCCAGCTGAGGGCCTGTCCTGTTATTTAGAACATTGATCAATCTGTTGGCTACCTCAGGCATACTGCCCAGGGATGCCCTTGCTCTATGCACTTCCTTTTGTGCTTTACCTATGAGCTCCATTTGCTCATGTATGGTTTCAATATATTGCCATTGGTCCATTATCGATTGACCAATGTGGGTCCACAAAACTCTTCTGATCTCACCCACCACTTTTTCAAGTGTGAGCTCCTTCTCCAGCTCTTTGATTCTTTCCTTGAAAGCTTTTATTTCTCTACCTTTCTCAGCCACATTCTGCTTTGATTTATCATATTTTTCATTTAGCTTGGCCAACTCATCCTTGGCTCCATTTAGTTCTGTCATCTGGGCCTCTAGGGCCTGGACCTCATTTAACAATTTTTGCATGTCCAGGCTTGGAGCCTGCTCTGTAGATGTTGCTGCCGCTAATGTTGATGGTGCTGCTGTTGATGTGGACGGTACTGCTGTTGCTTTTGTGTGAGGAGGAGTGGTCTTTGGAGGCTCCTCAGGGTTAATAACCAGTGGAGGGGGCTGAGAAGTCTGACCCCCCTCTTTCTGCTGTAGGGCTGCCTGTAGTGCAGCCTCAGTGTCCTCCAGTCTCCCTTCTGTCTGCACAAGTTGTTTGTGCAGTGCTACCAGCAATGTAGCTATTTCTTGTTCTTGCTTTTGCTGAGAAACCTCATCTGTTTGGGGATGAATGGTTGCTGGGAGTTTTAGTTTCTTTCTTAGGGCTGCTAGGTCTGCATCCCTCATCTTCAATAGTGATTGTATTGCTTTGGGATTCTTGGGGTCATGCCCCAGCTCTACAATTATGTCTTCCAAAGACTTGATCCTGTTGTCTTTGGCCAAGGAGGATGCCTTCTCTAACTCTAGTTGGGAAGTTGTATTATTTAAGCTGTTCTCCAGCCTTTTTGCTAACATTGTCTTATCTACCAATGTTGCATAGACCATTTCACCCGTTTGCTTATGGAGTTCTATTTGGTCCATCGGGTGAATGTCTTTTTCAAGAACCTCCAGGTTGGTTCTTATGTAATCTGCAGCTGACTGTGGCTGCACCATGGAGGGCCTGAAATGACTCATGGTCATTTTTCCTTCTGAAATGTCATAGGCTGCCTTGAGCCTCTGCTGATTTGTGGGGGCCATCTTCAACAATTCATTGTAGATTTGGAGCCTGAGTGGCTCATTTCTTCTTTTGATATCAATGAATTGTTGTTTGATGCTCACCTCTGCTTTCTTTTGCTGGCTTAAGGAGCTGACTTCTCCTCCTAGATTTCTCTCTGGTTCCTGCTGGAAGGAACTAGCGGATACCTCCATGCTTGGTGGGCCCATTATTGCTAATTGCCCCATAAGCATCTCTTCTTCAGAGAGGGGATTTAATCTTTGCCTTTTCTCCCCTTGATTAGTGGACATTGTGAGGGGAGTTTCTTGCTCTCTGTCTCTTTTCTTTCCTTTTTCCACTTTTTGTGGAGTCTGGAGTACTGAAGCCTCCACTATATTCTCTTGCCCTGATGATATGTTATGTTGGGCTTGTTGCTCAGTAAGTGTTGGGGCTTCAGCCATTTGTTCTTGTTGCATAGGCTGCCCCTTTTCTTGCTCTTCTTGTTGCTGGTCTAGTTGCTACTCTACCTCCTTATCTATATG
Source organism: Pinus taeda (assembly GCA_000404065.3). Taxonomy (NCBI): domain Eukaryota; kingdom Viridiplantae; phylum Streptophyta; class Pinopsida; order Pinales; family Pinaceae; genus Pinus; species Pinus taeda. The sequence goes on along the minus strand of APFE030956576.1, from coordinate 7,618 downwards.
CTGCTCTGTTTGTTGTTGTACTCTAGGAGGTGATTGTTCCTGCTCCACCTCCTTGCCTTTGCCTTTACTTGTTTCTTGTTGGGAAACTCTGGCTACTTGCTGTTGGGCTGTGGATGATGAGGCAGCTGCTCCAATTTGCCTCCTTTGATATGTGGAAGAAACCTGCCCACAAGATTCCAAGTCAGCCTCTTTCTCAAGTTTTGCTTGTTTCTCTCCTTAGCATTTCTTCTTGACAAATTGGGTCTTCTAAAGTGCCTTCCTTCCAGCTTAGGGTATTGGCATACTTCTCAACATGGGGCAGTTTCACATGAACATAGCCCCCCAATTTATACTTTATTCTCCTAAGGGAAATGAAGTGATTGGGGTCATAAGGCACCCACTTAAAACCCGTTTGAAGTCTGAGGGTCTCTAGGATCCTATCAGCTTCCTTCCATCCTTCCTCCTTCTTATTGTACAAGAAGGGGCCGAGCTGATTCTTTACCTTCAGTTGCACCTTCTTGTTTTTGCCTTGGAAATGGAGAAAGTCAGCATTTCCAAACTGCCTGAAATACTCTAGGGCAAAGAGTCTCATGGGGACATATTTTGGCAGCCTATAAGGATTTAGCTCACAGCCATATACTCTGATTACTATATGGTGTTGGTAAAAGTACCAATCACCGATGCTGTATGCCTTTGAGAGCTGAAGGATTCTCTGCATTTCTTCTGTCAATCTTGGGGGAGGGGTACCGAACAATAAGGTCATGGCTACATGAATGAATAGATCAATAAACTCACAGTAGGTGTAGGGTGAATGAGGCAGAAGATGGCAAACTGAAGTCCAAAACACCACTGACCTTGGGCGTCCCTGGGCATCTATCTTCTTTAGACGGACAGGGAAGGCATCATGCTGATAGAATAAGAACAAATGATATATGTACCTGGTGTATTTGAATACCTTTTCCCTCTCCAGATTCATGAATTTCTCATGGATCTTATTGGCAATATAAGTTGCAAAGTCATATTTTATAGCAGGAGGCATCCATGGGGAGAAAATGGACATCATTGCTATGATGGTTTCATCTACATCCTCATATGTCCCATAACCCAGGATGTAACTGATCAAATCTACCATCATTTTCCCCAACTCATTGAGATATGGATATGGTATGGGAAGGGAAGTAGTCATAGATTGATACTCAGGCCGAATAAACAACTGGTTAACCCTGGAAATCTGATCCCTGGACAAGTTACCCCCTTTTGTTATCAGATCCTGGAGGGAGAGAGGAGTAAGGGGCTCTGCAGTATGAAAGTGCAGCATTTCATTGATAGTCTCAGGAGTGATCTGGAATAGTACTGAGCCTGAGGGGCTGAGGACAGCTCTTTGGCTAGGATCATAATTTGAGATGCATTGTTTTATCAAGTTTGGCAGGACATTGACTTGAGGGAGGTTGTAAATGAGTATGTGGGAATCCCAAATTCCCAAGGTGTCAGTCCCATTGAGATGTTGTGCCTTGAATTCATTCATCAGGCGGATATTAAACTTGGCTGTCATGGGCATGGAGTTTAACATCTGGTAACCTTTATCGCCTAGGGCTTTCCACTCCAGCTCTCTGTGTGGGGCATTCAGAGGTTGAATATTTAGGACTATTGGTGGCGTCTCCATGGCTAATGACTTGATGATGAACTGTTTTAGCGTGAAAGAGACCACAGAGGGTTAAATTTGCAGAGGTAAAAGGGAAATGAGGTGCGATAATGGTGTAGAATGCTTAACAGGAGTAATTTTGATAGTTTGCAGGAGTAGGCAACTCAGTTTGCCTGGTGAATTATGCTGTTTTAGGTCTATACTCTTTGTGATTTCAGTTTGGAGAGACATGAACGCAACTTAACTCTGAAAGGATGCACTAGGTAAATACCTAGTGAATTGTCGGTACTGGTGATGGGTGTAGGTGGGTTGTAGGCGGCGGCGCTCTTCAGGACAATTTCAGCAGGTTGGCAGCAGCGGACGTAAATTTCATGCAGAGGAGTGCTGGTTCTTTCAGTGAGAAAAATGAGAAAAATGCGAAAACAACGGCTAAATATGGACTTTTGGCTCATTGGCACGCTTTTTGGATGACGTCAGCATGACATCATCAGGTGGGGTCAGGGTCGGGTGACGTCAGCATGACGTCATCGGGTGACATGGCAGTCTGTGAGTGGTCCACGGGGATTGCACAGGTGGCGGCCACGTAGGAGCTCGGGCAGTCGAGGATGATGACAGGGCGCCAAGCAGACGTGACGTGGGCGGGTCGTTGCGTTAGCGTGGGCAGGCGGTTTAACAAAGCGGTAAGCGGGTTTTCTCGGAGCGCCCTCTATACGGTCGCGGTTTTGTGAGAGGGCGCTCCGAGAAGGTCTAGGGGGTGACGCGTGGCGGAGGCATGACGTCACCCTCTGACAGTTTCTCGGAGCATATCCTTCGGACGCTGATGCCCAACCGATGCGATGCGGGTCGTCGGATGGGAGGGCCCAGATCCGACGGTTGACGGAGCGATAAGCTGCGCGGGCGATATTTGAGTCGGGGAGAATTAAATATTATTTTCTTTCGAAAATCGTGCTCGGCAGAAACTTTGGAAAAGTGGGTTTTTCGGGTTCTTTTCGGCATATGCAGATTAATTGGGTTTTGCAAAGGCTTATAGTCAAAAAAGTGGGTTTAAGGCTATTAACCCGAGCAAATCTCGGATTAATCCCTAGGATTAATTTTTGGCGCTCTGTGGGTTGCGCTCAAATGTTTTTCAGCGCATAAAAACCTTCAAAATCACAGCTAGAGCTATAATGCTCGGGGGCGGGGATACTTAGATTTTTTGGGTTTTTTGCAATGTTTACATAGTAATAGGGGAATAGGGGTATGGGGAGTTAGATAGTAATAAGCTAGTAGTTAATATGAATGAGAGAGGTGGATGGGGGGAATACTGATTCTGTATGAAATTTACTTGGTTTTTTAGGAAGTAGATCAAAATGAAAAGAATTTTGCACAAGGAATGTAGCTACTAAAGAAGCTAGAGCCAACAAAATACTTGGATCTTCTTTGTGAAGTTGGGTGGCATAGGAATGTTAGTTATGAAGGAGATGGGGAAAACTGGATGTTAAATATGCTTCATTTGTTGTAACACTGCTGTGAACAGAACATCTGCACTGGCATCCTGTTTTTACCTTTCCTTTAGGCCAGTGAAATATTACAAACCATGATTTCTACAACCCCATCTACCTACCCACTCTATTTCCTAGCATTTTTTGTTACTCCGAGGAGGGTGCACTTGGATTTGCAAACCCTTTTGTGCCTTTTCTTTATCCTTGGCTTTCTTTTGATTTTCTATCTAAATCTACCCTTATTGCTTCCAAGGCCCCAGATTAAGCAGTTGGGATCCTTCTTTCACTACCTATCTACTTTACCTACCAAGATTGAGATGTTTGGTCAGGTACCTTTCTCTAATCTACAACAAAAATTGAAACATGGCATGACCCAGCTTAGGCTGTTGGATCACCCATCCAGAAGTAGGGCAGCATTTAACCAAACAAGTATATTTCTTCCACAAGAATATGAGATATTTGCATCACCAAAGTAGATCATATTGGCATTTCCCTTGCCAATCATGAAAAATGAAACCTATTGGTATAGGTAGTGTTAACACCCAGGTTGTTCCCTATGACTCCCAAGGGAATACGGCCGGGGTAACCACTAACCAATCTTTGGACTACAGCTTCTAGCCCAGCTGTAATCAGAGAGGGCTCTCTCTGTTAGGTTTGTCTCTGTTCTATGGAGATTTTAGGCTAGTTATGAAGTGAAAGGTTTCTTTGATTTATGTTTGGTTGGGAGGATGCCTTTCTGAAACTTTAAAATTGTAGTTCTGCAGGTGAAATTAATCCATTGGGAAACAGAGTCTGTGGCTGTTGGTTATTTGAAATCTTGGGTTTGATGCAGCTGGAGTTACAGGGCCGTTTAGATACTTCATGAAACAAAATTTAAATTATGATTATGGAGTGTAAACAACCAGTGAAAAGTAGTTAAGAATTTTTCACTAAGCTGGGATGTGAGAAATGGATGTATTCCTTAGGAGAAAACTTGAATTCCTGAAATAATGAATCACTTGTGATGATATAGTGTGAAAGGTAGCAATTAAGAATTACACTTTCATTACCATCACTGAAGAAAAGACATTTAAAATAGCTTAGATTGAGTTCAAGGTAATCTGTGATTAAATCCTGAACTATTCTTTTTCCTTGCTATTAACAATTCAAACATGGAAACATGAAACATATATGATAGATCAACAAACATATAACAAAGAGGTAGAAGAGAAACTTACTGAGTCATGAGATACGCAGGAATCCTGCAACTTTCATCCAAGTACCAAATAAGATCAAATAACACAGAGCTTTGGAAATTCCATCATCCTTTGTATTATTTCTCTGAGAATTATAGTAGAAGAGGAGCAGAATAGGTATGAAAAAGATTTCTTACATCCAATGTCCAACCCTTGCTAACAAGTGCGAGGGGGAATATATAGCAGTCTTATACAAAATATCTCAGGCATTGAGTCATCTGAGAGGGAAAATATCTTCTTTAACTCGTACAGAGATTGCAGATGAAAATTTATTACAATCTTTAATGAACTTTAAAGGCTCTTAACTCCTGTCAGAACAATTTTGACCTTTGGAGCTCACGGAGTCGGTTGAGCGCTTTGTTATAACTGTTGAATGACATGTCTGTGCAGCTGTGTTTTCCTATAGCTTCTCGGCCCTATGACCTGTGACTGCTCATGCTGCTGTGGTGGCCGAATACTTGTGCTGAGTTGGCTCAGCCTCTTTCTGCATACCTGTTGATGTGTCTTTGTCTTCCTGTGTATGAAAATTTAAATATTTTTAAAAGGTAAATTCATAATTACTGCATTTGATTTAACAGTAATTGTATCAAATTTTCCCACACATCCGATGTAGGCAATTGATGCTTCAAAATTGACCCCATGGTCTCATCGGCCTCTGTATATTTGTAAAAATGGGGAGGCTCATCAAACAAATGTGTGATTCCATTCATAATAAAAAACAGACTTTCCACCTTGTTGAAGAGGATCTGCTCTGTTACTGGTCCTGTTGCTATTGATGAACTAGCTACCTCTGAGATTTGATTTCCTGCAAAATTGCTCACTCTCTTAGCATATTTCTCATGTGAGAGCAACTTTCCTGATGGCTCCAGCAGGCTAGGCAGACCCCTATTTTGCAATGCCATAAACCTGTTCTAGAACTTGTTGATGTCTGCTTGCATATCCTGGACTCTTCTTTCCAGGGTCTGAATCAGGTTTCTCAATGTCAGGACCCTTTTTATCAGTGAGATGGTCTCTGTCCTGTTT
>APFE030956562.1:49244-105179 GCA_000404065.3 Pinus taeda | reverse complement strand
AACCATTTAGTCTAGGATGAGTATCAACTTGAAATGGTAATAAAAAACATTCATTAACGCAATGTATTGACATCCTATATTTTCCATTTCCTTTCTGTAATAAGTAGTGACAAAAAATTACATTCATTTGCAGTTTGGAATCTGCAAATTCATATTCTCATTCTGTTTTCATTTTATTTTACAGTTCCATTTCATCAAACTGTCATATTTCATTTACATTTTATTTTTACAATTTGACTCCATCTCACCCTTTTTCCCATTTTAATTTACATCTCATTCCATCTCACTGTCATAATCCATTTCCATTTAATTTTTACACTCATATTCCTAATAAATTTGATTGTTAAATCCCTGATTTTGTGGCCCCTTCCAAGGTCTTCTAGATACAAAGTAAAGAGATTATGCTGAATTTGGAATTGTTTCTTCTTGAAAAACTGCCTTAAGACCTGGAATTGGAGGACAATCCTTGGTCTCATGGTTTTCTGATTGTTTTGTAACTTAAGGGTGTCTATTTTCTCACTAAGGCTCCCTAGAATATCGGTTTTGAATTCATCATGAATATTCCTAATTTCTTTCCTACTCATTGATCGAGTTGCAAATTTATTTACTCTAACAAGAGAAGGATCTCTTGGACCTTTCCCAGTTTTGGATTTTCCTCTTGAGAGATGAACACATAATTCTCCTATGTCACTTAATGGGAGTTGAGAGATATCTCCCTTCCCCATCATGTTAAGGATATCTATCCACTCATCTCTAATGGCTTTTAATAGAAGACCTTTTAAGGTATCTTCATCTAAATTATCCATCTTTTCTCTTTGGAAGTTATAGTTGAATCTCTCAATTAAATACTCTAAATTTTCATCCTCTCTTTGCATCATTTTGAACACTTCATCCTTGTTATTGGTAGGCATGCAATATTCCAAATACCTATCCAAAAACACTTTCTTCATGTCATTCCATGTTCTAATGGACTGAGTGACCAACCCCATGAACCACTTTAAAGCATATCCTTTCAACGTTGAAGGAAACAACTTAGGTTTTTGAGAGTCTTCTAAGTAATCATGGGTTATGCACAAGACTTCAAATTCAAATAAAAATGTTTCAGGATCCTCACTTTTTAACCCATGGAAATTTGGGAGGACATAAGGTGATATATTTTTCATTGTGGCATTTGTTTCTTCATCAACTATAGGGAATCCAAAAGAATTATCTATTTTCCTATTTCCTCTGCCTCCTCCATTATTTCTTTTACCTCTTCCTCTACCCCCTCCTCCAAATAGTGTGAATTCCCCATGCTCTCCTTCTTCTGCCATTATAGTTTCTTCAGAGTCAGTATAAGATTCAACCTGCAAGGTTAATTTCTCTTCCTCTGGTTCCTCTATTAATGTTATGTGGGAGAGAGGTTCTACTTCTTCTTCGTCACTAGGTATTCTTAATTCTTCAACTAAAATATTCTCCCTTGTGGAGGTGAAAAAGGCTACTCCTTCTGTTGGAGATCCAAGATTTTCCTCCTCTAGGACTGCCTCAGTAGATGAAGTAGGAGATCCTCTTCATTGAATTTCTGACCTTATAACTTTAGGATTTCTATGGCTAGGAGTATGAGCTTGAGATGGAGGTGTATCTCTTCTTATTCTTGGTGGAGTAGGTGGTGTTGTAGGATGTGAACTCTTGCCTCTAGCTATAAATCTACCCTAGAGTCTCTTTCTCTATGCATATCATTTTTATTTATTTTTTAATGTAAGAGATAAGGTTACCTAATTACACTTCCCTGGAAATGACACTGAAATTTTTAGTCAATTTAGTGTCCTAAATTTCTTTCATAAATTATCAATTGAGGTTTGTAAGCTGATGAAGTGTAGTGCACTATATGTGCTTAGTTAACCCTTCTTACTACATCATTTTTTATTTTTATATTGTTTTGGGGGTTTATGTTCTTTGATTCCTAATCATGTACAATCTGAACTTGTGAGAAATTGAATCTAAACTTCCTAATGGTGAACCAAGAGTTGAAAAATCTAATTTAAAGGAAGGAAAAACAGAGCATATGTCCTATCTTGTAATTAATCCTAAGTCATGAATCTAATGCTTAAAATTAAAGGTGAATTTGTAATGCATGTTGAAATAAATACAGAGAATGAAATCAATTGAAGTACTTCCAATTACTTTAACCTTCAATTTTGAAATATAACCTTCTTGAGATGGAATACAAGCAAGTTTCTGTACTTTATGATATAGAGAACTAAATGAAACATGTAGAAGGTAACTGATTGATTTCAACCATTGTGTGAAGTGAATGTTTAACCATCTAGTCCAGGATGAGTATCAACTTGAAATGGTAATCAAAAACATTCATTAACACAATGTATTGACAATATGAACTAAAAAATAAATAACAAAACAGTGAGTAAGCTAGTCAAAAGTGCATTCTAAGTACTTCAACCTTACTCTGTTTAGAAACAAAATCGTTTCCTCTCATGAAATGTGTTGGAGAAACAAGACTGCACCATTGATTTTTAACATTATGCTATTAATCAAAACTAAAAGAAATCAACTTAAGTTACAAATACTGCTAAAAGTAAATGGTGAAATTAAAACTAAACAGAAAACGAATGGAAAGAAAACCTTGTTCAGTGTAGGGGCCCTCTACAACTGACTGAATTGAGCTACTAACTAATTGAAAATGCTCTCTTAAATGATCATTTGTCAACACACAATTTTATTTTATAAACAAGAACGAAGTCCAAAATTACATAGCTGAAAGTCTGAACTTTAATAGATAAAATTCTTTGAACCCCCCTCTGTTCTGTACAACTAGTATTTAAAAGGAAATAATCATAATTGCCTTTGAGGAAAACTAGTTACAGGTGGCATATATGTATTACAATAGGATTGCGGAAACGTTTGAGTAGGTACATGTGACTTGAATTCAAGCGAGATGTTTGCAACATAACCATTGACACAGGGGGCTGATTGGTGGTCACTTTAATTGCTTATTAATTGAAACGACCAAGTGCTACATGAATTATCAACCTAGGGAAGTTTGTTTATTTCAAAGGCAATCACACACTGTATATGCTCAATCCCAAAAGAAATGAAAAGTCGTAGTAACAATTACACTAATCACACCTTGCTTTAAGAAAATTGAAGTTCTACTCTGAGTTAGAGTAGGAACAATCACTCTATTGTAGACGATTATCAAAAAAATACTGGATTACATTAAAGAGAACAATCTAGGAAAAGAAATCAATCTGCAGAGGAAAATATTAATTGTGCTATAACAGAGAAAATGTCTATTAGGACCCTACATTGTACCTTTTATGCACATATTTTGCTATCATTCCACCTTTTTTCAATCCATATTTAAAGTCCATGTTATTACTTTAATCCATTTTCCAAAGGTATATAACATTTCTTCTCATTACTATATGTTTAGTTTGTTTTACATATAATTTTACATTACCTTCATAATTAATCATTGATCAGATAATTGCTGAAATAGTTTGAAGACTGTAGATTTATCATTACGATCTATGTTGTTGAAACAGTTAGAATAGTGCACAAATCTCGTTGCTGAAACAACCTGTGATTTGCATTTTAGATTTAGAAGCAATGAAAGGAGATCATCGAAGAAATTGTTACACTAGCCGTAACAACTACATGCCAAAGTTGACATTATTATAACCATTGTATCAAAATTTTGTTAGTGGAAGAACCAATTATGCTATTTTAGCATATCGGGTTAAATATAGGATTTATAATGTAATCAATTGTACAATATATGTCTCCTATTTAAAAAGAGGAGACATCAAAATTAGAGGGACTACAAGCAGACTACAAGAAGGTCTAGCTGAAAGTAAAGGAACTTGAATCTTTTGTAATATGATACATTGATGGATGAATAAAATATCGTTATGAGCATTTCTTTTTAGTTCATTTTTCTAGGGAATCTTGTGAGAAGGAAAGGGCCCACCTTCATCACTAGATTCACCCATTAATACCTGTAGTGTGTTAATTGTTATTTTTCATTCATACCTTGTTAAATTTTGTTTGTCGAAATTGCTTATGCATTATTGGAACTCTGTACTTATTGCTGAAACTCTATTTTCCATTTGATTATTGCATTGTTTTCATAAATTCATTCATAGCTAATCAGTGAGTATTTTAATTGGTAATCAGGTTTATAGAGTGAGTTTGTGAAGCATAGTAATTAGAAACAGGTGCTGAAGATTCCTGCTTAGGGAATAGGGTCTTGTTCTCTGTTATAGCACAACTAGTATTTTCCTCTGTAGATTGATTTCTTTTCCTAGATTGTTTTTTTAATGTAATCCAGGATTACTTTGATAATTGTCTGTGATAGAGAGATTGTTCCTGCTGTAACTTAGAGTAGAGCTTCAGTGTGTTTAAAGCAAGGTGTGATTAGTATAATTGTTACTACAACTTTTCATTGCTTTTGGGATTGAGCATACACAGTGTTTGGTTTCGTTTGAAATAAACAGGCTTCCTTGGGCTAGCAATTCATGTAGCACTTGGTTGTTTGAATTAATAAGCAATTAAAGCGACCAACATTTTGGCACCATTGCCGAGGAAGGCAATTGTAGATTTCAAAAGCATTAATTTTTTTCTTTCAGATGTGTAGAATGCATGAGAGGACACAAGAAAACTAACCCTACAGGTGGCAAGGGCAAAGCAAGAGGAGGAAGAAAGACCTTTATTGATGAGATTATATCAAAAGCTGAAACTTCTCAGAGGCTAACCTCTCAAAAGCCAAAGTCTCAGCACTCCCTTCAAACAAAATACGAAAGAGAGGAAGTTTTGGGCCCTGAAAATGTTGAGGAGACAATAGAAGACATTCAGGAACCAATAGAAGACATTGAGGAAACATTCGAAGACATTGAGGAGCCAACAGAAAACATTGAAGACAGGGAAAGTGCAGCAGGAGAACAACCAATGGAAGGGGAAAATGAAGGATTCTATGGTGGAGGACAGGTAGGAGAAGGAAGAGATGAGAATTCCCTCTCTACCTTGTGATTTCCTATTGGTGATCTTCCGAGAGGAGAAACTCCCATGACGTGTATCCCACTTTCAGCCTTACCTAACTTCCATGGTTTATTTTCTGAAGATCCTGATGAGTTTATTTTTGACTTTGATATATTATGCAGAAGCTATGATTATGTTACTAATGCTCAGAAACTGAAGCTATTTCGAGCAACACTAAAAGGAAATGCGCTAAGATGGTTCATGAGTCTGGGAGGCCATGTAATCATAACATGGGAACAGATGAAATAGAAGTTTTTGACCAAATATCAAGACTACTGTCGAACAAGAGAAAAAAACGGAGGAACTATTTAAGATGGTACAAATGGAGGATGAAAATATGGAAGACTTTGTGGAAAGGCTACAATATAATATGCAAAGATCCAATCATCCCCATGTAAGTAAAGATATTCTTAAAACAATATTATTGAAAGGGGTAAGGGATGATTGTCTTGAAATGCTAAATATGTTCTGTAAAGGGGACATATCTAAAGAATCATATGATGAAATTATTCATCTCTGCAAAAGATGTTCAAGAGGAGCTGCAAGGAATAGATCAAACAACAGGGATAATACATATTCAAGAGTTCAAAAATCAGCCAGTGGAGGAGCAACAAAAGCTGAAATAGGTAATTTACATGAGGAATTTAAAACTGAAATGTTAAGTTTTTTCTTCACAGATTGACACCTTGCAGGTTAAGAAGAAACAAGTAGAAGAAGAAGTTGCTTTGGCTGTCTTCTATCCCAAATGCAGAGATAAACACCCACTAAGAGAATGCCCATTGGACAAAGTGCCCATTTGCACCCTTTGTGAAAAGGATCATGAAACACAACAATGCCCTTATTTACCAAGAATAAAAGCAACATTGCAACCAACCGAAGAAGAAGCTGAAGAAGTCTATCTGCTGACACGGAAAAGGCAATGGAAACCACGAGGACAAGGTATGAACTCTAATATGCCATTTACATCTTCTAATCGTTGAAACAATTATCCTTCTTTTAATCAAGCAGACTACCCGCCCTTTAACCAAATGCAATACCCACGCATCAATCAAATGAATTACCCACCCATGCAACAAACAAACCCCCCTTTGTAGACCCAACAATGTGGACTCCTTGGCCTCCACAACAACAATCTTACTTTAATCAATGGAATCCAAACTGGAGGAGTCAACAACTCTCGTTTCCAAATCAATTTCCTCAGTTTCAACAACCACTCCCTCTACCATCAGGTGCTCCACCAAATAATCAAATGATGAGACCCCAGCTACCTGTACAACCAAACCCTAACCCCAATAATAAAGATGTGCAAGTTATTGGTATTCAGAACCTGCCTATACTCCTTGTTTTCCCTGCGTAGTGTAATGATATTCATTTGCGATCTGGGAAAATAGTCGAACCCATTATTGATGATATTACCTCTTCTGATTCTGATAAAGAAGAGAGAGAAAAATAATTCACGTAAAGAGGTACAACCACCCTCTAATAAGGGTGTTGAAATAGCAGAGCCACCATTCCCTAAGCATTTAGCTTTGAATGAAACACTTGAGCCACTTGCTTTCAATATTTTAGGGGAATTACATAATCTTTATGTTAAAATTCCACTTTTATAAGCACTAAGAGATGTACCAATTTATGCCAGAACTATGAGAGATATTTGTATTAAGAAACCCAGTAGGAAAGCTAAAGATCCCCTTACAGTTCATGTTATGGGTGATCTATCTGCCTTAATGTCTGGGAAAGCCCCTCCTGTTAAATATGGTCATCCCAACCATCCTACTATTACAGTAAAAATTGGAAAAACTATCATTTCATAAGTTGTGGTAGATTTAGGTGCTGTTATAAATATTATGACTCTTGAAACTTCACAACTATTACAGCTAAAGAGTGTGATCAGAGAGACACTAACCATTCTAGAGTTAGCTGACCGTTCTACAATCAAATAGGAAGGAGTCATTGAAGACCTAATCATCTCAGTTGAATCCTGGAATTACCCAGTTTACTTTGTGGTATTACAGACTAAAACAAAGTTGGGGGGACATCCTCTAATTCTAGGAAGGCCTTGGTTGGCCACATCCAATGCCATTATCAACTATAGATCTAGTTCAATGACAATTTCTAATGGATGTGGAACCAAGTAGCTTACTCTCTACCCTCATGCCACACCCATGATTAATAATGATAATTATTTATGGTTGGACTATGATGATAATGCTACTCAACCTTTTGAATATTAGACAAACTTTAAGTCTTAAAGATACCACGGAGGATGAAGTAATTAGTAATTTTATTTGTGAACCCTCCTCGGTCACTTCTGAAACACATAATCAGTTGACTGCAATTTTGAAATTTGATACCCAAGAAAATTTTAAATATGAAGATCTACCTCAAACATCAACTACCATCTCCTCTAAAAGCATAATAGTATAAATCAAACTTGGCAAGACATTGAACATAAACCCCAATTTAATAGATGCTGAAACACAACAACTAATGAAGTTACTTCATGAAAATAAGGAAGCATTCGCATGGGAATATACAGATATGAAGGGAATCTCTCCTGAATTATGTACTCATCTCATCTATATCAAGGAAGGTTGTCGACCAATCTGTCAACCTCAACGATGAATGAATCCCAATTTGAGGGAAATTGTCAAAGAAGAACTTCAAAAATTGCTTAATGCAGGGTTTATATATCCCATATCTGATAGTGATTGGGTTTCCCTGTTGGTAATAGTACCTAAGAAAAATGGGAAATGGAGAGTGTGTGTAGATTATAGAGCCTTAAATAAAGCCACTCAAAAGGATCACTTTCCCTTACCATTCATTTATCAGGTGTTAGATAGTTTTTCAGGGAAGAAATTCTTCTCCTTTTTAGATGGTTTTAGTGGATATAATCAAATCAAAATTGCACCGCAAGACCAAGATAAGACCACTTTTACTAGTCCCTGGGGAACTTTTGCCTATAGAGTTCTCCCATTTGGACTATGTAATGAACCAGCAACCTTTCAAAGAGCAGTGATAGGAATCTTCTATGATATGCTTAATGACTCTGTGGAGATATTTATGGATGATTTTACCCCTTATGGTGTGTCTTTTGAGGATGCATTACAAAACCTTGAGAAAGTAATTAAACGTTGTGTACAAGTTCACCTTTCCTTAAGTACTGAAAAATGTCATACGACGATGAATGAAGGAATTGTACTTGGACACTCTCTTTCATTTTAGGGAATTCAAGGAGATCCATCTAAAATACAGGTAATTCAAAACCTTCCTATTCCTAGAACACAACTGATGTGAGAAGTTTTTTAGGACATGCAGGATATTACAGAAGATTTATCAATTTTTTTTTCTAAAATAGCTTCTCCTTTGTTTGTGTTACTTATGAAAAATGTTGAATTTAAGTGGGTTGATCTTTGCCAGAAAGCATTTGATGAACTCAATCATCAGTTATCTACAGCTCCTATTTTAAGGGGAGTTGATTGGGCTCTTCCTTTCCACATATCCTCTAATGCTTCGGATACCGCAATTGGAGCTGTCTTAGGACAAGAGGAAAACCATCTTCCTTATGCTATCTATTTCATTAGGAAGAATATGACTCCTGTTGAGCTTAATTACACTGTTACTAAAAAGGAATTTTTAGCAGTCATTTATGCTATTAATAAATTTCGACATTACATTACTAGTTACTCTACTTTTGTCCATACTAACCACTTGGCTATTAAGTATTTAATGAACAAATCTGTCACAAATTCTCAAGTCACCAGGTGGTTATTGTTATTACAAGAGTTTGATATTACAATTGTAGATCAACCAGGTAAAGAAAATGTAGTTGTTGATTCCCTTTCTAAGTTAAAAGTTTATGATAATACTCCAGTATATGATTCCATTCCTGATGAATATTTATTTGTAGTATCTGCTCACTGACCTTGGTATGCAGACATTGCCAATTATTTGGTTGCAGGTAAGTTACTATCACACCTATCACATCGAGAGAAAAGAAAGATCATTCAACAAAGTGCTCGGGATAGCTAGATATGTGGGTGTATTTTCTACACAGGACTTGATCATGAAATCCAAAGATGCATTGGAGAAGATGAGGTTTATGATATACTGAAGGCTTGTCATGATGGCCCTTGTGGAGGGCATTTTTCTCTCCACAATAATAATCTCATCAATAAAGGTCTTTCTTCCTTACAGATGTGGAGGCCATGTAATCACAACATGGGAACATATGAAACAAAAGTTTTTGCTCAAATATCAAGACTACTGTCGAACGAGAGAAAAAAGAGAGGAGTTATTTAAGATGGTACAAAAGGAGGACGAAAATCTGGAGGACTTTGTAGAAAGGCTACAATATAATCTGCAGAGATCCAATCATCCCAATGTAAGTAAAGATATTCGTTTCCATTTTCCTCTTCTAGGTAAGATTCCTGCTTGGAGAATAGGGTCTTGTTCTCTGTTATAGCACAACTAGTCTTTTCCTTTGCGGATTGATTTCTTTTCCTAAATTGTTCTTTTTAATGTAATCCAGGATTCTTTTGATACTTGTCTGGGATAGGGAGATTGTTCCTGTCGTAACTCAGAGTAGAGCTTCAATGTGTTTAAAGCAAGGTGTGATTAGTATAATTGTTACTACAACTTTTCATTGCTTTTGGGATTGAGCATATATAGTGTGTGGTTGCCTTTGAAATAAAAAAACTTCCTTGGGTTGAAAATTCATGAAGCACTTGGTTGTTTGAATTAATAACCAATTAAAGTGAACAACATTTTGGCACCTTTGCCGGGGATGGAAATTGTAGATTTCAAAAGAATTAATGTTTTGCTTTCAGATGTGTAGAAGGCATGAGAGGACGTAAGAAAACTAACCCTACAGGTGGCAAGGTCAAAGGAAGAGGAGGAAGAAAGACCTTTAATGATGAGATTATATCAAAAGCTGAAACTTCTTAGAGGCTAAGCTCTCAGATGCAAAAATCTCAGCACTCCCTTCAAACAAACTATGAAATGGAGGAAGTTGTGGGCCCTTAAAAGGTTGAGGAGATAGCAGAATACATTGAGGAACTAGTAGAAGACATTGACGTACCAATAGAAGACATTGAGGAGCCAACAGAAAACATTGAAGACAGGGCAAGTGTAGCAAGAGAACAACCAATGTAAGGGAACAATGAAGGATTCTTTGGTGGAGGACAGGTAGGAGAAGGAAGAGATGAGAATTCCCTCTCTACCTTGGGATTTCCTATTGGTGATCTTTCGAGAGGAGCAACTCCCATGAAGAATATCCTACTTTCATCCTTACCTATCTTCCATGGTTTATGTTTTGAAGATCCTGATGAGTTTCTTTTTGACTTTGATATATTATGTAGAAGCTATGATTATGTTACTAATGCTCATGACTGAAGCTATTTCCAGCAACACTAAAAGGAAATGCGCTAAGATGGTTCATGAGTCTGGGAGACCATGTAATCACAACATGGGAACATATGAAACAGAAGTTTCTGACCAAATATCAAGACTATTGCCGAACGAGAGAATAAAGGGAGGAACTATTTAAGATGGTACAAAAGGAGGATGAAAATATGGAAGACTTTGTGGAAAGGCTACAATATAAACTGCAAAGATCCAATCATCCCAATGTAAGTAAAGATATTATTAAAACAATATTATTGAAAGGGGTAAGGGATGATTGTCTACACATGCTAAATATGCTTGGTAAAGGGGACATATCTAAAGAATGATATGATGAAATTGTTAACCTCTGCAAAAGATGTTCAAGAGGAGCTGTAAGGAATAGATCAAATAGCAAGGATAATACATATTCAGGATTTCAAAAATCAGCCAACGGAGGAGCAACAAGAGTTGAAATAGGTAATTTACTTGAGGAATTCAAAATTCAAATGTCAAGTTCTTTTGCTTCACATATTGACACCTTGTAGGTTAAGAAGAAAATGAAAATGATACCCTATCCAATTTTATGTTTCGTTCTCTTTCATCAAAATCCCATTCACAAGGGCGATCATGACAAACCTTCAATATATCATAAACCTCATACTCTCTAATGCATATTCAGATTTCATGATCAAGTCCTATGTAGAAAAGATACCCATTTACCAGCTATACCAAGCACTTCGTTGAATGGTCTTTCTTTTCTCTCGATGTGATAGGTGTGATGGTAACTTCCCTATAACCAGATAATTGGCAATGTCTGCATACCAAGGTGAGTGAGCAGATACTACAAATAAATATTCATCAGGAAAGGAATCATCTACTGGAGTATTATCATTAGTTTTTAACCGACAAAGGAAATTAGCAACTACATTTTCTTTACTTGGTCAATCTACAATCGTAATATCAAAGTCTTCTAATAACAATAACCACCTAGTGACTTGAGCATTTGTGACAGATTTGTTCATTAAATACTTAATAGTCGAGTGGTCAGTATGGAAAAAAGTACAATTACCAGTAATGTAATGTCGAAATTTATTAATGCCATAAATGACTTCTAAAAATTCCTTTTCAGTAACTGTGTAATTAAGCTCAGCAGGAGTCATATTCTTACTAATGAAATAGATAGCATAAGGAAGATGGTTTTCCTCTTGTCCCAAGACAGCTCGAATTGCAGTATCCGAAGCATCAAAGGATATATGGAAAGGAAGTGCCCAATCAGATCCCCTTAAAATAGGAGTTGTAGATAATTGATCCTTGAGTTCATCAAATGCTTTATGGAAAAGATCAATCCACATAAATTCCATATTTTTCATAAGTAACAGAAAAAAAAGAGAAGTTATTTTAGAAAAAATTTTGATAAATCTTCTGTAATATTCTGCATGTCCTAAAAAACTTCTCACATCAGTTTGTGTTCTAGGAATAGGAAGGTTCTAAATTACCTGTATTTTGGATGGATATACCTGAATTCCCTGAAATGAAATAGAGTGTCCAAGTACAATTCCTTCTTTCATCATCATATGACATTTTTCAGTACTTAAGGAAACGTGAGCTTGTACACAATGCTTAAGTACTTTCTCAAGGTTTTGTAATGCATCCTCAAAAGACACACCATAAGGGTAAAATCATCCATAAATATCTCCATAGAGTCATTAAGCATATCAAAGAAGATTCCTACCACTGCTCTTTGAAAGGTTGTTGGTGCATTACATAGTCCAAATGGGAGAACTCTATAGGCAAAAGTTCCCCAGGGACTAGTAAAAGTGGTCTTAGCTTGGTCTTGGGGTGCAATTTTGATTTGATTATATCCACTAAAACCATCTAAAAAGGAAAAGAATTTATTCCCTGACAAACTATCTAACACCTGATCAATGAATGGCAAGGGAAAGTGATCCATTTGAGTGGCTTTATTTAAGGCTCTATAATCTACACACACTCTCCACTTCCCATTTTTCTTAGGTACTATTACCAACGGGGAAACCCATCCACTGTCAGATATGGGATATATAAACCCTGCATTAAGCAATTTTTGAAGTTCTTCTTTGACAATTTCCCTCAAATTGGGATTCATTCGTTGCTGGGGTTAACAGATTGGTCAGCAGCCTTCCTTGATATAGATGCGATGAGTACATAATTTAGGAGAGATTCCTTTCATATCCGTATAGTCCCATGCAAATGCTTCCTTATTTTCACGAAGTAACTTCATTAGTTGTTGTGTTTCAACATCTGTTAAATTGGGGTTTCTGTTCAATGTCTTGCCAGGTTCGATTTCTACTATTATTCTTTTAGACGAGATGGTAGTTGATGTTTGAGGTAGATAGATTCATATTTAAGCTTTTCCTGGGTATTAAATTTCAAAATTGTAGTCAACTGATTATGTGTTTCAGAAGTAACCAAGGAGGGTTCACAAATAAAATTACTAACTACTTCATCCTTCATGGTATCTTTAAGACTTAAATCTTGTCCAATAGTCAAAATAGGTTGAGTAGCATTATCATCATAGTCCAACCATACAGAATTATCATTATTAATCATGGGTGTGCCATGAGGGTAGAGAGTAGGCTGCTTGGTTTCAAATCCATTAGAAATTGTCATTGAACTAGATCTACAACTGATAAAGGCATCAGTTGTGGCCAACCAGGGCCTTCCCAGAATTAGAGGATGTCCCCCCAACTTTGTTTTAGTCTATAATACCACAAAGTCAACTGGGTAATTCAAGGATTCAACTGAGATGATTAAGTCTTCAATGACTCCTTCTGGTTTGATTGTAGAATGTTCAGCTAACTCTACTCTAGAATGGCTGGTGTCTCTGTGATCACATTCTTCAGCTGTAACAGTTGTGAAGTTTCAAGAGTCATAATATTTATAGCAGCACCTAAATCTACCAGAACTCATGAAATGATAATTTTTCCAATTTTTATTGTAACAGTAGGATGGTCGGGATCACCATATTTAACATGAGAGTCTTTACCGAACATTAAGGTAGATAGGTCACCCATAACATGAACTGTAAGGGGATCTTTAGCTTTCCTACCAGGTTTCTTAATACAAATATCTCTCATAGTTCTGGCATAAATTGGTACATCTCTTAGTGCTTGTAGAAGTGGAATTTTAACATAAAGATTCTGTAATTCCCCTAAAAGATTGAAAGCAGGTGGCTCAGGCGTTTTAGTCAAAGCTGAAATGTTTTTGATGAGATGAGGAGGTCTTTCTTCCTCCTCTTCCTTTGCCCTTGCCACCTGTAGGGTTAGTTTTCTTGTGTCCTCTCATGCATTTTGCACATCTGAAAGAAAAACATTAATGCTTTTTAAATCTACAATTTCCTTTCCCAGTAATGGCACCAAAATGTTGGTCACTTTAATTTCTTATTAACTCAAACAACCAAGTGATACATGAATTGTCAACCCAGGGAAGTCTCATTATTTCAAAGGAAACCACACACCATATATGCTCAATCCCAAAAGAAATGAAAAGTTGTAGTAACAATTATACTAATCACAGCTTGCTTTAAACACACTAAAGCTCTACTCTGAGTTACAGTAGGAACAATCTCTCTATCGCAGACAATTATCAAAAGCATCCTGGATTACATTAAAAAGAACAATCTAGGAAAAGAAATCAATCTGCAGAGGAAAAGACTAGTTGTGCTATAACAGAGAACATGACCCTATTGCCCAAGCAGGAATCTTCCTTAGAAGAGGAAAACGAAAATGATACCCTTTCCAACTTTCAGCACATTTCTAAACACATCTGATATAATTGCTTACCCTTGAGATTGCTGCTTCAAAATTAGGGGGACTGAAGGGGTTATACTCCTGCCCTTCCTTAGAGGACTACTGCCAAAATAAGTTGTTTGCTTTTAAGGCAGCAGCTTCCCTAGTCTTAACAAAGTCTTGACAGTCTTGTAGCATTGTTTCTTGTAGTTGCCTGGTGTGTTCAACCATCCCTGGTTTTTTCAAAAATTGATGATACTCTACAAAAAAAATGGTAGGATTTTGTGGTTCTAATCGAATCCACAGGAGACGGTTGTCTTGATTGTGCCTTGCTACAAGAAAGGCAGTCTGCCATGTGATCTGATTAGCAATGAAGGAGGCAAATGCCCTAATCTGAACATCACCAACCAATGGGTTAAGATTGAGCTTCCTATTCTCAAGGATAGCTTCATTGTGGAGATACAACCCACAGAGTAAATGTTGATCACTGGTAGATGCTTATGTGAAAGTTTTTACAAACTGTTCGAGTCCAAATACTTCATGAGGTCTCCCATCTTTAATTGCCTTTATTTGAAAGAACGCTCAGCGTTCTGCAAGAAAAAGAGAATAATTGGAAGATGGTTTCCTGGCAGCTAATAATTTCTAAACCAAATCAAACATAAGGAGCAATTTACTTTTTAACTCTTTATTCTCTTTCTTCTGGGCACGAGAATGTTGGAGTACTTACTCCAAGGCTTCCCAGTTTGAATATATATGATTTTGCTAGAGTAATTTATGCTCCTGCAAGATATTATCTTGCGGAATAACATATTCTTTCTTCCACTTTTCCATTATTTAGTGCTTATCCCGAGGTTCAGTTTTTGTTTGAGTACTGCAAGTGGTAAGCTAAGGTATAGTCTGAGTAGAAATAGAAACAAGATCTTCAATTTTAACAGTTTCAGTAGGGCAGGGTACTTGTGGTTTAGCTTCTTTTTCAGAAATTTTTGAAGGCCCTACTGGTTCTTGTGTGACAGTAGGGTGTTCCTCTTTGATTGAAGAAGACATGGATGCAGGGGAGGCTCCAAGCAGTGGGATTTCAACTATTTCATACCCTGCTTGATGATAAATATTACCGCATTGGCTGCACATATATTCCTTATACTGATCTTTCCCTGTATTTTTCGTGTCCATGGATGCTGCATGGGCTAAAGTGTACAAATTAAGCTCTTTGTCGTAGGCTTAGCTTGCCATTACTAATTCCTTCTTATAAGCTTCAAGTTCTAATTTTAGAAACTCGTTTTCCTATAAAATGGAAGCCAGGGTGACTCGGCTTTGTGTAACAGTCATAGTCTCAATAGCTGGTTCTTGTGTGGAAGCTACTGAATGAGTAGCTAGTTCTTGTGTAACAACTACGTGATGTGCAACATCTTGGGCATCTAGATTTTGTATATTAGCAGTTGGTTCTTGTGTGGAAGCTACTGAATGAGTAGTTGGTTCTTGTGTAACTGCTATGTGATGTTCTGCATCTTGGGCATCTAGATTTTGTATATCAGCACCTGGTTCTTATGTTACAACTGTAGCTAGTTCTTGTGTGGTAGCCATAGCTAGTTCTTGTGTAACAACTACTGAATGAGTAGCTGGTTCTTGTGTGGTAGCTACTTGTTTTGAAAGAAATGATATTGTGAAATCCTGGGCATCTGGTTCTTATGTTTCAGTGCCCGAGGGTGAGACAGGTAAATATTCTGGGACTTGGGACTATGGTGGGGTATGGGGTTTTAGACGAATAGGTTGAGAATTTAGGATAGTGGCAACAATTGCCGCTTCAGTTTACGCCATCATTCATCTTCAAGGTAAAAAGGCAGGGAGAGTAGTAATTTTCCTTTTATGAGTGGGTTTTTTCTGAGGGGGAGGGCTATCAGAAATGGTAGTTGCTTTGGTTGAGGCCCTGGTTCATTTTCTTGATAGGAAAACAGTCTTAGTTTGCCTTTTTCTTTTTAGCATAGAGTTGGGAAGGTTATCTTCAGAATCATCACTAGGGATATCAATAGTAGGATTAGATGATTCTGCTAAATTGCGGGATGGAGTTGATATGGTGGGAGGGTTAATTGGATCAATTGATTCTGCTAGCAGGATTTCTGGAGGGTCAGGGATGTTCTCTAGTTGCTGCTCGTGGGGATTTTCAAGGATTTATTGAGGAGTTTCGGCAACCTGCTGAGGGATTTCAACAGCTTCTTGAGGAATTTCAATAGCTTTCTCAGGGTCTAGGGGTGGATTGTTTAGAGGAATGTTTTTTTGAACAAAACCCCTCTGAATTAGTAGCTGAACAAGATGGTGATGGGTGAGGGAAAGGAGTGGGAATTTTACCTGTTTGTAGTAATGTGACATATTTCTTAGACACCCAAGTAAATAATAAGGGATATTTAACAGTCGACCATGTCTCAAATGATTTAATAAGACAAAATCATGCTGATAGACTACCTAGTAGCACCCTTCACAAGTAAGGTAATGTTTGATGAATTCAGCAACCTTTGGCCATGGAGGTGGTAATGATTGAAGTCAGACACCCTAGCCTTTGGGCTCGACTTGTTCTCCTGGTAGGAGAAAATTATGTTGTGCATTCAAATAATATGCTTGTGACTAAACCATTGAGTGCTAGTGACTGGCAGACCTGAAACCTGTTCTATGTCACCCCTTGAGACTGGAATTCGAACTCCCTTGATAGTAGAATGATCTTCCTGTAGATTTCATGCAAATTCAAGGACCTGTTGTGGATCAAATTCTTGAAGCCTATGAAAATATCCTATCCAGCCTGCCTGCTGAAAAATTTGATACACCTCTGGATATAATTCAAGTAGAGCTATCGAGTTGGGCTCATGTCGAGTAGCAGGTCCTCCCATAGTTAACCAGCCTTGGTAAAATGCACAGTCAAAAACCAAGTTACCGCACTTCGAACAGAGTAAATTTTGCGAATGAGAACATGGAGTAACAACGAAGAGGCAAGGCGATAAGACGGGATAATGGGTAAGAAAAATGACGGTAATTGGCTTGCTACGAAATGATGGCGTATAGTGTCAGTATTCCCCCCAACTACGGCGCCATAATGACTTTAAATGTATGGGGATTGTGGTAATGATGAACGTGATATTCTCATTTAACCATAGTTTAATTGTACTTACACATAATATTTACATACCTCATGTTTACCTTTAATTCATATTTTGAAAATTATAGCGCCCGCTTATAATAGATCAACAATATTCATGGAAGAAGCTATTGAAACATGAGGGAGATTATATTAGAGGTCTGTATAATCATAGGAGAAGGCAGTGAAAGGACAAAATTAGCATAAAATAATGGAATAAAGTGGTTTTCATGACAGAAAGTGCTGTATGTGATGTATTTGAAAAGAAATAGTGTTTAAGCAATGGGAAGATGGGTAAAGGGTGGTGTTTCAGCAATGGGAAAGATAGGGAAAATGTTGCTGAAGAGTATTGTTTTAGGAATGGGAAAAATAGGGAAAATGTTGTTGAAGAGTGTTGTTTCAGAAATGGGAAAAATAGGGGAAAATGTTGCTAAAGAGTGTTGTTTCAGCAATGGGAAAAATAGGGAAAAAATGTTGTTCAAGAGTGATGGGAAAAATGGGGGAGAGAAGTGTTGCTGAAGAGTGATTGGAAAAATGGGGGAGAGAAATGAGGGTAATTAATGATGAAATTGTTACTGAAAGATGGGGAAATGAACTATGGATGGAGTAAAATGAGATGAACAGTGCTTCACAAGATGAAGTTGAATCTACTTGTAGTAGGATTGTCCTTTCCAATAAGCCTTTCCTAAAATCTGCAAAATAATCAATTGTAACATGCTAGCCCTTAACAGGGATTATTAGTTAAGAAATATAATGTAATGCTAAATATACAATGCAGAAAAATTAAATGCAATGAGGGGCAGAAGGCTCCCCCAAAAAGAGATAATGTGAATTTGCCATGCAAGTGGCCTTAAAATCTTCTTTAGAAATGGGTCGTTGGTACAGACGTAGCCAATGACCATTTACTAATAACGGTGTTCTAGAGTCATCAATTGTTAGGAGCCTTAGTGGTCCATTGGGAAAAATAGTATCTATTTCGTAAGGTCCCAGCCTCTTGTACGTAGTTTCCCTTGAAAATTTTCAAACCGAGAATCATACAGTAAAGCCCAATTACCTTTTTGGAACTCCTTATGCTTGATGATTTTATCATGCCATTTTTCTCTTTGTTGTTGGATCATAATTGTTTGATGAATGACATCTAACCTCTTTTCATCCAATTCCTGAAGTTGCTGCAACTCGGCTATCTGTGCATCAATCAAATCAAGGTTAACAGCTAAAGCAGTTCTTAAGGTTTTAACTTCAAATTCCACAAGAACAACAACACTTTTACCATAAACCAATTCATAGGGAGAAAATCCTGTAGTATTTCTCCAGGTAGTTCGGTAAGCCCATAGTGCTTCAGGGAGCCTTTGAGACCAATCATTCCTGTTTTCCTTCATTGTTTTTGTTAGAATGGCTTCTATAACTTTGTTTGTACTCTCCACCTATCCATTGGCTTGGGGGTGGTGTGGTGTAGTCATTTTATGATGAATATGATATTTTTGAAGGGTGGTTTTAAAACCATGAGAATTGAAAGGAGGTCCTCCATTTGTAACTAGCTCTCTAGGCACTCCAAATATAACAAATATTTCTTCAAATAGAAAAGCTAAAACAACCTCTTCATTAGCTCTAAGGAGTACTTTAGCCTCCACCCATTTAGTCATATAATCTGTGCAAACCAATATGTAAACTCTTTGATTGGATGGAGGATTAATGGGCCCTACAAAGTCTAAGGCCCATCTTTCAAATAGTTCAAGTATTCCTTGGGGATTCAATGGAGTTTCACCTCTATTATTAGGTTGACCCATTCTCTGACAACTATAACAAGCCCAAACATATTTCTTTGTGTCAGACCAGGCAATAAATCCATTAGGCAGAAAGCTGATTCGTGTATTCATTCAATTAGGTAGGTCTGTTATATACATGAGGGAGAGACTGTTCAGTTCATCTTCCAATGACTGTTCACATTTCTCATTTATTTATTTACATATATTTACCCAATCAAAAGGATTAGGTGTGAACATTCCCCCCCATAATCTAAAGGGATGTTGGTGAGTCCAAGCATCATTCTGAATCATTCAAGTTTTTCTCTTTCAAGCGCTTTGGTGAAGATGTCTACAATTTGATCATTTGTGGAACAATGATGAAGATGGATTGTTTTGGCCTCAACATGATGTCAAATCAAATGATATTTAGTATTGATGTGCCTTGTTCAATCATGGAACTTTGGGTTCTTGGCCAACTTTATTGTAGAGGTGTTGTCAATCATGAGTGGAGTTGATTGTACTTGTTTTACCTACAAATCTTCAAGAATTTTCCTGAGCCACACAATTTATTTTGTTGCTTCAGCTGCTGCCACGTATTCTACTTCTGTTGTGGAATCTACTGGAACTGATTGTTTGTGTGATCTCCAGGAGACAACTCATGATCCAAGACTCATAGCATATCATGAAGTAGATACCCCAGTTTCTTTGTCTCCATCGAAGTCTGAATCAGAGTATCCGATCAAGCTGAAGTCATCCACCTGTGTGTACTTGATTCCAAAGTCTTGAGTTCCCTTCAAGTACTTTAGAACTCTTTTTTCATCAGACCAATGTCCCTCACAAGGCTTTTGCATAAACCTGGAGAGGGTTCCAACAACAAATGAAATGTCTGGTCTGGTAGTAGTTAGGTAGTTGAGACTTCCTACAAGCTATCTATACTTTGTTGCATCCTCAAATTCCTTTCCTTCTATAGATGTGAGCTTTAAGTTTTGTTTTGTTGGAGTAGTAAGATGATTGCACTCTGTCATCCCAAACTTGTTCAACAAATCTCCAATGTATTTCTTTTGAGAAAGAAATGAGCATAGCCTAAATCGGTCATTTCAAAACTTTTCCTCAATTCCTTCTTTATGGATGCAATGTAGCTTTCATTGTTCCTTGTCATTAAAAGATCACCTACATATACCAAAAGATATACAACTATTTTGCCAACTTTCTTGACAAATAAAGTTGCATCATCAAGATCAAAATGATTGAAATTGAGTTTCGGAAGATGCTCAATTAGTTTTTCATACCAGGATTGCGGTGCTTGTTTGAGGCCATACAAGGACTTCAAAAGTTTGCATACTTTATATTCATGTCCTTTCATAGCAAATCCTTCAAGCTGGGACATAAAAACATTCTCTTTTAGATCTCCATTCAAGAAAGCAGTTTTTACATCCATTTGATGGACTATCCAACCATTCTGAGCCGCTAGTGCAAAGAGTTTCCGGATGGTAGCCCATTTTGCTGTGGGGGCAAAAGTCTCCTCATAAATGACCCCTTCCTTCTGTGCAAAAACTTTTTCCACAAGCCTAGCTTTGTGCTTGTCAAATGAGCCATCAACCTTACACTTGTTCTTGTAGACCCACTTGCAGCCAATTGGTTTGGTTCCTAATGGAGGATCAACTAGCTTCCAAGTGTCGTTCTTTATGAGGGCATCATACTCCTTTTGCATCACTTCTTTCCATTCATCATGAGAAGCATATTCTTTGAAGGAAGTTGGTTCAAAATCTGTAGACAAGTTCAATTCACAATCATAAGAAACATCCATATCAATAGGTGAATTAGAGTCATCTACATCACCTCCATTTTGCCGGTTTGAATTTCTGGTTCCTATCTTTCCAACTTCATCAGGATGAACACTTTCAAGTGTCTTTGACAGCCACTTTGGGGAACGTTTCTCAGATGGTCCAAGCTGCTCCGTTGATTGAGTTGGGACTGAGTCAAGATTGAGTCTCCCAATTCTATCAATTACATCCCTTAAAGCATCATCCATTGTTGGAGTTTCATGCGAGGGAGATTGTTCTTCAGAAGAAGATTCCACATGTTGATCTAGTATAGGAATTCCCCCTTCAAGATGCGGAATTTGATTATCAAATTCTTGAAATGATTTTGCTTTTGCGAATCTATCCAAGCGATCAAGTTGCCTCTCAACAACATTGTCAGTTTTGGATGATTCAAGGAAAATTACATCTCTAGATACAACAAACTTCTTATTTACTTCATCTAGAGGCGGTATGCTTTGGAGGTGTTTGAATACCCCAGGAAGATACACTTACGACTTCTAGCACCAAGTTTGTTTCTATGTACCTTTGGTATCAAAGCATAACAGGTGGAACCAAAGACCCTGAGATTTTTTACCGAAGGAACATGTCCATACCACAATTCATAAGGAGTCTTGTTTCTTATAGCATTAGATGGACATCTATTCTTTATATATGCAGCACATAGAACAGCATCAATCCAAAACATTATCTTTACATTTTTGAAGAAAAGCATGGATCGTACCATATTCACGATTGTTCTATTCATTCTTTCAGCTACACCATTCTGTTGGGGATTATAAGGCACAGTTGTTTGATGTTTGATCCCATGTTGGCGAAGATAGTTTTCAAATTCATTTGATGTGTATTCTTTTCTATTAGTGCGAATAGACCCAATATGAGATTGTGCATCATTTTCAATCCGTTTATGAAAATTCTTGAATGTTAGGAAAGCATCAGATTTGTTCTTCAATAAATAAACCCAACACATTCTGGTGTAGTCATCAATAAATGTCATGATATATTTATTCCATTTGTAGAAGGAACAGGCATTGGACCACATAAATCTGAATGAATAAGTTCAAGCTTCCTATGTGCTCTTGAATGTGAGTCATGAAAGGACTATTTGCTATGCTTTCCTAGAATGAAAGCATCAAATTGCTTAAGTTTTCTAGGAATTGTAGGCAAACCAGCAACACCATTTTTCTTCAATAAGTGGAGACTGTCATAGTTCAAATGTCCAAATCTAGCATGCCATAATAAACTTGATGGAAGTGTACCTTCTTCATGATGAGAATTGTATGAGAAATGTTGTGCATGAGAAGAGGTTCCTTGCAATTTGAGAAGCCTCTCTTCTTATATTCCCCTCATGACATGTGAGTGGTCAGATGCTTTTATTACCTCAAGCTTGCCATCAAACATATGAATGGAGTGACCTTGCTGGTGCATGTGGACCAAGGACAGCAAGTTTCTCTTCAGCTGTGGGAGATATAGAACATGATCCAGAAGAAAGCTTGGAAGACCCAGGCAGTTTAAGTCTGATTGTGCCAAGCCCTGATGGCTTGATTTTTTATTGATCTGCAAATTATACTGCTCCATCAACATTGTCAGTGAAATCTTCAAAAAAATATTTTCTATGAGTCATGTGGAAGGTGCTCCTGAATCAAGCAACCAATCATTTTTCCATGAAGCAAGTGAAGCATTAAACAAATCTTCATTTACTCCAATGTTACATTCTGCCTCAACAGAGTGAGCAGATTCAGGTGCTTTACCTTTGTCTGTATCATCAGTTTT
Organism: Pinus taeda; assembly: GCA_000404065.3. NCBI lineage: Eukaryota > Viridiplantae > Streptophyta > Pinopsida > Pinales > Pinaceae > Pinus > Pinus taeda. The sequence continues at coordinate 82,531 of APFE030956562.1, read as the reverse complement.
ACCTTTCTGTTGGTTTCTTTTCTGCTCAATTTTGTCCCATGGTAGCTTGCATGTAGAGGCATCATGTGATCCATTTAATTTGCAGCGAACGCAGTGCAAATCCGCATTTTCTCCTTGAGAATGTCTGCCCCCCTGCCTCTGAAATATCTTCCTCTTCCTCTTCATCCATCTCTTCCTCTTGTAGAATCTTGAGTAAGATGCTTTTCTTTATGATTAAGGCACACAGTCTCTTCAGAAGATTCAGGGGTTGTCTTCTTTCCAAAAGCTTTTTCTCTTTTAGCAAACTTTTTCACAAGAGAGTCAAAGGTTATATCTTTGAGATTTCCATTTGCTTGCAACGACTCAAGATAATTGGAGTAAGTAGGATAAAGTGCCTTGAGAACTGCAATAAGAGGAATATCCAATTCAACCTTAGTTGATTTGATATCATGCATTATATATTTTACTTCAGATGCAAGAGCAAGAGGATCATTATTTTGTAGTTCAAGAGTGAAGAGTTTAATCATGAGTTGGACAACTTCAAGTGAAGAATGTGAGTCATAGAGTTCTTTCAACTTTTGTAAGGCTTCAAAGGCAGTTGAATATGACGAAATATGGCGACTCACCTCTTCATTTACATATGTTGTGATTAATGCATAAGCTTTATTGTTCTTGTTTTCCCAATGACGAGCTCTTTGTCTGAGGTAGGCTGTACTCAGTCATTATCTCCTTCTCCGACACACACTCCTTTCCACAACTCATTGAAAATGAGGGTGTGTTTTATCATCCAGGACCATTCAGAATAGTTCTCCTTGCCAGTGAGAACTATTCCCACCATAGATATGATTGAATGCATTGTAAAATCTGAGAGCTGTAAAAAATACTTCTGCTGGCAAAAAACGTGCTTTTGTGGAGAAAAAAAAACTTCTGCTGCTAAAAGAAAATTGATTCTGATATCAAAATGTATTCTGGCCTCAAACAATATACTAAACACAGTCAAACGCGGGAGCGTTAACTATGTTAGTCACTTTGAAAACGGCTTTATGAAAACAACACTATGATAGCCCAAACAACACTAAGGTATAATACATATGTATGTATTATCAAATAATACAAACATTATATCTCGCTGCCCTAAAACTCTTCACCGCATATAACATTATATGCCATGTCCATCATATAAAAGGAAAAGGCTAACATGCATATACTGTCATAGTTTAAATTTTAACACCATTCAAAAGTACCCGTCCGGGCGGCGCCAATAGTGGATTTTCATCTTCATGTATTGTGTTACACATTGGGAAAGCATTCAAATAATGCTCGACTCTGAAGGATTGCAGAGGATTTTCATGGCAGAAGCCCGTGTCCAAAGCAGAAGCGGTCACCAGAGTCCATAAGAATAGGACATACTTCCGCGTGAATTACCTCCTCTTGCTTTCTGGCATCCAAGCTTTTAGCCTTTTGTCCAACCTTGTGTCAATTTTTCCTCTCCGTTGCACTCCAAGGTAGCTGGATCTTCCTTTATCTATTGAGGAGGAAGTCCCAGGTTCTGTTCGATAGAACCTACAGCGAGCAGGAGATGCTAGGGATACGCACAGTCATAGTATGTAATGGAGGATAGAATAATCAGGTGAGGCAATTCATGTGACAGCCTCCAGGCTTCTAGCAATCATTGACAGGATAGTCTTCTCGCTTCACGTCGGGTTCATAGCTCTCAAATCCAAAGCAAAACGGGCCTGACACTCCAGCACAGGACCTAAGGCGAAGACCGTCGTCTGTTGGAATAATGTTGCTCCTGGTATCAGGGGAGAGCGAGCAATCAAAATAGGGAATCAATTCATGCAATGGAGGTGGCAGGCGCAAGTCAGGGCATTTCAAAAAACTTTAACGCACAGGAAAGTGCTTGTTAGGACAGCGCCCCTTTTTTTTTGAAACGTTTGGACAGTCAGACAGGATGGACAGCTCTGGATAGTGGAGGGCACTATTGACAGTATGGACAGTGGGGCAGCTACCATGTCAGGAGCAGCTAATTTTATGGAGGAGATGCTCAGCTGTATGGAGAGCAACATGGAGTTACAAGGGACACAAAAGCTAAAAAAGGGGTGGCTCTAATACCACGTTAGGCCAGCTAGTAACTCCATTAGGTAGAAAACTGATTCGTCTATTCATTCAATTAGGCAGGTCTATTATATACATTAGGGAGAGATTATTCAGTTCATCTCCCAATGACTGTTCACATTTCTCATTTATTTATTTACATATATTTACCCAATCACAAGGATTAGGTGTCAACACTTTGCGTCCTTCAAGAGTGAGGGCCAATAATAACCCATCCTGAGAATTTTATGTGTTGTTCCCTTATCAACAAAATGCCCTCCATAAGGGCCATCATGACAAGCTTTCATTATATCATAAACCTCATCTTCTCTAATGCATCTTTGGATTTCATGATCAAGTCCTGTGTAGAAAAGACACCCACTTATCCAGCTATACTGAGCACTTTGTTGAATGATCTTTCTTTTCTCTCGATGTGATAGGTGTGATGGTAACTTCCCTGCAACCAGATAATTGGCAATGTTTGCATGCCAAGGTGAGTGAGCAGATACTACAAATAAGTATTCATCGGGAAAGGAATCATCTACTCGAGTATTATCATCAACTTTTAACCGAGAAAGGAAATCAACAACTACATTTTCTTTAACTGGTTGATCTACAATTGTAATATTAAACTCTTGTAATAAGAATAACCACCTAGTGACTCGATCATTTATGACAGATTTGTTCATTAAATACTTAATAGCCAAGTGGTCAGTATGGACAAAAGTAGAGTAACCAGTAATATAATGTCGAAATTTATTAATGGCATAAATGACTACTAAAAATTCATTTTTAGTAACTGTGTAATTAAGCTCAGCAGGAGTCATATTCTTACTAATGAAGTAGATGGCATAAGGAATATGATTTCCTCTTGTTCCAAGACAGCTCCAATTGCAGTACCCGAAGCATCAGAGGATATATGGAAGGGAAGTGCCTATTCAGGTCCCTTTAAAATAGAGTTGTAGATAACTAATGTTTGAGTTCAACAAATGCTTCCTGGCAAAGATTAGCCCACTTGAATTCAACATTTTTCTCAAGTAACACAAACAAAGGAGAAGTTATTTTGGAAACTTTTTTGATAAATCTTCTGTAATATCTTGCATGTCCTAAAACACTTCTCACATCAGTTTGTATTCTAGGAATAGGAAGGTTCTAAATTACCTGTATTTGGGATGGATCTACCTAAATTCCTTGAGATGAAATAAAGTGTCTATGTACAATTCCTTCATTCATCATCATATGACATTTTTATGTACTTAAGGAAACGTGATGTTGTACAGAACGTTTAAGTACCTACTCAAGGTTTTGTAATGCTTCTTCAAAAGACACACCATAAGGGGTAAATTCATCCATAAAATCTCCATAGAGTCATTAAGCATATCAAAGAAGATTTCTATAACTGCTCTTTGAAAGGTTGTTGGTGCATTACATAGTCCAAATGGGAAAACTCTATAGGAAAAAGTTCCCCAGGGACTAGTAAAAGTGGTCTTATCTTGGTCTTGGGGTGCAGTTTTGATTTGATTATACCCACTAAACCCATCTAAAAAGGAGAATAAGTTCTTCGCTAACAAGCTATCTAACACCTGATCAATGAATGGCAAGGGAAAGTGATCCTTTTGAGTGGCTTTATTTAAGCCTCTATAATCTACACACACTCTCCATTTCCCGTTTTTCTTAGGGACTATTACCAACGGAGAAACCCATTCACTGTCAGATATGGGATATATAAACCCCGCATAAAGCAATTTTTGAAGTTCCTCTTTGACAATTTCCCTTAAATTAGGATTCATTCATCGTTGGGGTTGATAGATTGGTTGGCAACCCTCCTTGATATAGATGTGATGAGTACATAATTTAGGAAAGATTCCCTTCATATCTGCATAGTCCCATGCAAATGCTTCCTTATTTTCAAGAAGTAACTTCAATAGTTGTTGTGTTTTAGCATCTGTTAAGCTGGGGTTTATGTTCAATTTCTTGATAGGTTCAATTCCTATTGTTATGCTTTTAGAGGAGATGATAGTTAATGTTTGAGGTAGATCTTCAGATTTAAGCTTTTCCTAGGTATCAGATTTTAAAATTGCAGTCAACTGATTATGTGTTTCAGAAGTCATTGAGGAGGGTTCACAAATAAAATTATTAATTACTTCATCCTTAGTGGTATCTTTAAGGCTTAGAGCTTGTCCGATAGTCAAAATAGGTTGCACAACATTATCATCATAGTCCAGCCATACAAAATTATCATTATTAATCATGGGTGTGGAGTGAGGGTAGAGAGTAAGCTACTTGGTTTCATATCCATTAGAAATTGTCATTGAACCAGATCTATAGCTGATAAAGGCATCGGTTGTGGCCAACTAGGGCCTTCCTAGAATTAGAGGATGTCCCCCCCCCCCAACTTTGTTTTAGTCTGTAATACCACAAAGTCAGCTGGGTAATTCTAGGATTCAACTGAGATGATTAGGTCTTCAATGACTCCTTCCGATTTTATTGTAGAATGGTTAGCTAAGTCTAGAATGGTTGGTGTCTCTTTGGTTACATTCTTTAGCTGTAACAGTTGTGAAGTTTCAAGAGTCATAATATTTATAGCAACACCTAAATCTACTAGAACTCACAGAATGATTGTTTTTCCAATTTTTACTGTAACAGTAGGATGGCTGGGATCACCATATTTAACAGGAGGGGCTTTACCACACATTAAGGCAGATAGATCACCCATAACATGAACTGTAAGGGGATCTTTAGCTCTCCTACCTGATTTCTTAATACAAATATCTCTCATAGTTCTGGCATAAATTGGTACATCTCTTAGTGCTTCTAAAAGTGGAATTTTAACATAAATATTCTATAATTCTGCTAAAATATTGAAAGAAAGTCGCTTAGGCATTTTAGTCAAAGCCAAACGCTCAGGGAATGGTGGTTCTACTGTTTCAGCACCCTTATTAGAGGATGGTTGTACCTCCTTATGTGAATCATTTTTTTCTCTCTCTTCTTTATCAGAATCAGAAGAGGTAACATCATCAATAATGGGTTCAACTATTTTCCTAGATTGTAAATGAATATCATTACACTACGCAGGGAAAACAGGAAGTATAGGCTGGTTCTAAATATCAATAACTTGCACATATTTATTATTGGGGTTAGGGTTTGGTTGTAGAGGTAGGTGGGGTCTTATTATTTGATTATTTGGTGGAGCACCTGATGGTGGAGGGAGTGATTGTTGAAACTGGGGAAATTGATTTGGGAATAGAGTTGTTGACCCCTCCAGTTCAGATTCCATTGGTTAAAGTAAGATTGTTGTTGTGGAGGCCAAGGAGTCCACATTGCTGGGTCTACAAAGGGATGGTTTGTTTCTTGCATGGGTGGGTAATTTATTTGGTTGAAGGGGGGTTATTGCATCTGGTTAAAGGGAGGGTAATTTGCTTGATTAAAATAAGGATAATTGTTCCAATGATTAGAAGACATAAATGGCATATTAGAGTTCATACCTTGTCCTCGTGTTTGCCATTACCTTCTCTATGTCAACAGATAAAATTCTTCAGCTTCTTCTTCGGTTTGTTGCAATGCTACTTTTATTCCTAGTAAAGAAGGGCATTGTTTTGTTTCATGATCCTTCTCACAGAGGGTGCAAATTAGCACTTTGTCCAATGGGCATTCCCTTGGTGTTTATCTCTGCATTTGGGACAAAAGACAACCAAAGAAACTTCTGCTTTTGCTTTTTCTTCTTAACCTGCAAGGTGTCAATCTATAAAGAAAAAGAACTTAACATTTCAGTTTTGAATTCCTCAGGTAAATTACCTATTTCAGCTCTTGTTGCTTCTCCACTGGCTGATTTTTGAACTCTTGAATATGTATTATCCTGTTGTTTGATCTATTCCTTGCAGCTCCTCTTGAACATATTTTACAGAGGTTAACAATTTCATCATATGATTCTTTAGATATGTCCCCTTTATGAAGCATATTTACCATGTCTAGACAATCATCCCTCACCCCTTTCAATAATATTGTTTTAGGAATACCTTTACTTACATCGGGATGATTGGATCTCTGCAGATTATATTGTAGCCTTTCTAGAAAGTCCTTCAAATTTTCGTCCTCCTTTTGTGCCATCTTAAATAATTCCTCTCTTTTTTCTCTCGTCCGGTAGTAGTCTTGATATTTGAGCAAAAACTTCTGTTTCATCTGTTCCCATGTTGTGATTACATGGCCTCCCAAACTCATGAACCATCTTAGTGCATTTCCTTTTAGTGTTGTTGGAAATACCTTCAGTTTTTGAGCATTAGTAACATAATCATAGCTTCTGCATAATATATCAAACTCAAAAGGAAACTCATCAGGATCTTCAGAAGATAAACCATGGAAGTCAGGTAAGGCCGAAAGTGGGATATTCTTCATGGGAGTTGCTCCTTTGGGAAGATCACCAATAGGAAATCCCAAGGTAGAGAGAGAATTCTCATCTTTTCCTTCTCCTAGCTATCCTCCACCAAAGAATCCTTCATTCTTCCCTTCCATTGGTTTTTCTCCTACTGCACTTGCTTTCTCTTCAATGTTTTCTATTGGCTCCTCAATGTCTTCGACTGGTTCCTCAATGTCTTCTACTAGCTCCTGAACTATTTCAGGGCCCACAACTTCCTCCATTTCGTAGATTGTTTCAAGGGAGTGCCAAGGCTTTGGCATTCGAGAGGTTAGCCTTTGAGAAGTTTCATCTTTTTATGTAATCTCGTCAATAAAGGTCTTTCTTCCTCCTCTTCCTTTGCCCTTGCCACCTGTAGGGTTAGTTTTCTTGCGTCCTCTCATGCATTCTACACATCTGAAAGAAAAAAATCAATGCTTTTGAAATCTACAATTGCCTTCCCCAGCAATGGCGCCAAAATGTTGGTCACTTTAATTTCTTATTAATTGAAACAACCAAGTGCTACATGAATTGTCAACCCAGGGAAGTCTGTTTATTTCAAAGGCAGTCACACAATGTATATGCTCAATCCCAAACGCAATGAAAAGTTGTAGTAACAATAACACTAATCACACCTTTCTTTAAACAAACTGAAGTTCTACTCTGAGTTACAGAAGGAACAATCTCTCTATTGCAAACGATTATCAAAATAATCGTGGATTACATTAAAGACAACAATCTAGGAAAGGAAATCAATCTATAAAGGAAAATACTAATTGTGCTATAACAGAGAACAGGACCCTATTCCCCAAGCAAGAATATTCAGCACCTGTTCCTGATTACCATGCTTCGCAAACTCACTCTCTAAAGCAGATTACCAATTAAAATAATCATTGATTACCTATGAATGAATTTATGAAAACAATGCAATAATCCAATAGAAACAGAGTTTCAGTAATAAATACAGAGTTCCAATAACACATAAGTAATTTCAGTAAACAAAGTTCAACAAGGCATGAATGAAAAATAACATTTAACACACTACGGAGATTAATGGGTGAATCTTGTGAGGAAGGTGGGCCCTTTCCTTCTCACAAGATTCCCCAGAAAAAGGAACTAAGAAGGGGTGCTCAGAACAATATTTTATTCATTTGTCAATGTATCATATTACAAAAAGATTCAAGTTCCTTTACTTTCTGCTGGACCTTCCTGTAGTCTCTCCCCTCGCTAATGCTGATGTCTCCTCTATTTAAAGAGGAGACATCTATTATACATTTGATTACATTATAAATCCTATTCTTAACTCGATATGATAAAATAGGATAATTGGTTCTTTCATTAGCAAAATGTTGTTACAATGGTTGTGACAATGCTGACTTTGGAATGTAGTTGTTGCAACCAGTGTAACAGCTCCTTCGATGATCTCTTCTTGTTGCTGCCGAATCTGAAATGCAAATCATGGGCTGTTTCAACAACGAGATTTGTGCATTGTTCTAACTGTTTCAGTAACATAGACCATAATGGTAAATCTGCAGTCTTCAGGCTGTTTCAGTAACTATATATTTCTGATCAATGGTGAACTATGAAAGTAATGTAAAATTATATGTAAAACAAATTAAACATATAGTAACGAGAAGAAATGTCATCTACCTTTGGAAAATGGATTAAAGTAATATTATAGACTTTAAATATGGATTGAAAAAGGGTGGAATGATAGCAAAATATATGAGCAAAAAGGTACAATGTAGGGTCCTAACACTGATCTGAGTTAACGCTGCAACATAACTATTGAATTTTGATTAACCATGAAAGAGTAGACGGAGAGTCCTATTGCTTTCGGGTATCATACGTTTGACTCCACCTTTGACTACAATCTTGATCTTGCTTTCTTATCGATCTGGGCTAAGTGACTAGGATAAAATCCATGTGGAGACAATTCTATAGATGCCCATGTGGATGGATTCTCCATTTGACACCTGGAACCTGCCAGACCATGGAAGTAGCTACGGAATACACAGTTAGCTGCAGAATAGGTTGCGTTCTGTAGCTAATTTGCAAAAATTTATTCAAATAGAGAAAACATAAAAATATAACATGTCAATCATTTAATGCCCTCATTAAGACAAAACCTATCATTTATCATTGATTGGGATCTATAACCTTATGCAGAAACAAGGGAAAGAAGTGAGGAAAGTTATCAAGGAGAGGGTAATTCTGAGTTTCAACAGCAAGCTTAGATGTAACTAAGTTAGGAGGATTGTTTAGGAAGCATTTTCATTTAGGGTCATTTTTATTTAGTGTTAATTGCATTTGTGCATTTTTATTTAAGTTTAATTGCATTTTCATATAGAAAACATAGAAATAAAACACAAATCAAAAACCCCCATTCACTAAACAAAAACATAATAAAAATCCAATTGCAACAAATAAGATTTGAAGAGCTTCTGCTATGACAGTTGAGGAAGATCAAAAACCTAAATATTACATTCAATTTTTTTCTCAACTAGTCATTAGGCTACAATTTTTAAGATCAAAGCTTTATGATCATGTCTAGGAATTCACCAGGGTTTATTTTTCAAACTTGGATATGAGTTTACTCATGATCTTGTTATGCAAATGGATGCATTGTAAATTCTCTTATACTAAATATAATGTTTCATTTCTTTTTCAATAAAATAGGACTAACATTTGAAAACAAGTTTTTGTGATTTTTAAGATAAATTTGCAATTTTGTGGCACAGTAAGAACCACTCATTTACTAACCCCTAGTAGGAAAATTGCAATAAAACAAACGATTGTGAATAGGGAGCACAAGCGAAAGTTAAAGAGCGGTAATTTCAGGTGTGATCCATTCTTTTCCTTTCGTTTTTTGAATCCAAATTAAAAAATAAAAAAATAAAAATAAATAAAAAATCGGTTAATGAAATCTTGAGTACGCTCTCTTCCTGCGGTTTATGTGACCTGGAATATCAGAAAAAGAATTTTTTATGTTGAATATAACTGTTTTTTTAAATACTTCAATATATATATATATATATTATATTAATATATATATACATAAAGAAGTGAAACAAATAATTTGGTCTTCCTTTCTTATTCTTAAAAAAAAAAACATATATATATCTATGTATTGTAATTTAAAAAATGAACTATATATTAAAAAAAAATATTTGTATTTTTGTACACAATTGCAAGTATTTTGTTCTACAAACACCCCAAAAGCCCTCATGGCTTCACTGTGTGCATGGGATCCAACAAAGAGGCCAACCGCAGCTGAATCACTCAAGCATCCATTTTTCCAACCTTGCATGTATATACCCCCTTCTCTGAGAGTAAGAGAGTCGATATCAAAGCAATGCTTTTGAGCTAAAGGAAAAAGAGCCCCTGACAAAAAACCTGGGAGGAAAAACTTTGAGGTATTAGGTAATAAGCACTTATCCATGGAACAAGAGTCACGATGAGCGTTGATGAAATATGAGTTGAAGTCTCTACATCAACCTCAAAACATACCTGCAAGCAAATTAAAGAAAAACAAATCAATTGTGCAAACTGTAGAACTTCATAGTCGAATTTGTTGGAATTATGTGTGTTTTCTTTTAGCAAGAGAATGTATTTAATTCAAAATCAAATATTGTGGTGGCATTAAAAACTTCAAGACATTGCTAAATATTTATGTGAATGGCAAGGATCATAGATCAATATCTTTGTGGCTTGATTTGAGACTTAATTTCCAAGTTTAACTTATCGCAACATCTGAGGAGACACTCAATTTTGCCAAATATATGATGAGATGGGAAGATCACTATCAAGGCTATTTGCAGAGTTTGAGTACCTGTTCGGTTGCCAAGCCTTTTTTTTCTTTTTTCCCCATAGGGAGCTCCATGAAATTGGTGCAAATTCTTGATTAATGAGACCACGAAACCATAAAGTTTGAGCAGAATACTTGCAGAGAAATGAATGTATGAGCCTACAGGCAAAGATCAAATGGAAATATGTAGCAATTTTGACTAGTTAGTTTAAAATGAATTTTATGAGAAATTTAAAACGAATTTCAAAACAATAAAACATGTGTTTTATTCAGAGCTAGGTCAATTATGTTCTCATTTAGAAATTTTCTCAAATTAGTTTCCATTTTTGGGGTTCTTTGGAGCCTTATTTTGCAGATTACGTGGAAAAAAAGGTTTTTCAATTTAATGTACAATCAACTGCTTCAATTGTGGACATGCTGGAAGAGTCATATCTATGACCAAAATATCTGGTTTGCCTGACCTATAGAAGGTGGATCTGCGAAGTTAATGCTCAAAGATATGATCTAATGATAGTATAGATATTATGTTTTTACGTCATGTATTCTTGGTATTCATCCAACTGTTATCCACAATGACTTTGACTGACATTAGTATGAACTTCGAAAATGGTATTTCGTAGGTGATTTTTAGTTATGCAAAGAATAAACAAAGATCTCACTTCTATCTTCACTCCTCTTGGGATCGGTTAAACGCCTTTGGAAAGTCAATAATGTCAACTGAATTGTGTGCGTTAAGGTCAGTTCTCAACAACCATTACGAACCTAGTGAATCCTCATAGAGCCTTCTAAGCATATGAGGTTCAAGATTGTATAGCTCAAGTCGGTTTCTTCAAGGGGATGACACCATAGTTTATTTAATGTCCCTAGCTATCACTATCTTGATAAAACAACATTCACCAGTGGAATTTTGTTATTCGCGCTTATTATTACGTTATCTATACTCTTGGCAACCTATCAAAGCAATCCTGATTTTGTGGTCAAGCATGGGTCAAGAGCATTGGAGATAGTTGACGTGTGCAGGAGGTTTACACTGAACTTTGAGCTTAATCCTCTCGTAATTGTACAAACTATTCTGGCATAAGTGTTTTTATACATAATGATAATGTTTCTTTGAGTCTCATAAACAGGACAAAAAACAAGCCTACAACATCAACAACTGGAAATCTCTCTTCCATTGCTCAACCAAAGAAGATTTACAGGTGCTTAGATTTACAGGTGAAATAAGAAAATCAGAAATACCTTGCCTTAATAATAATAATAAAATTGCTCAATGCAATTTTCTCTCTTTCATTAATCATTTTCCAGTAAATAATCAATCAAACAAGTAGGGTATTTGCTAGTTTTTTTTGGAAAATGTATTTATTAATTAAAAAAATTGGATTGGTTAATTTTTCATAAAAAAAAATGCATAGTTGTGTATACCTAACTGTCCATGCAGGATTTTACTTTTTAGATGTAGGAAATGCACAATTCGACAACTGAAAAACAATTATGTAACTAAAAAACAATTATGCAACTATGTATTCAATTCAATGATCTATTTGTTGAAAATTCATTCTAATCATAAATTCAAAATCGTCATGCCATATCATCTTCCTACTTCATCTTTCACATTAACATCATGTTGCCATGTCACACTCATGCATGACTATGTTCATTATTTCACAAAAATTTCAAATAAGCATAGCTTTCTCATACGACATTGGTTTTGGACGATTCAAACATCATCGAAAAGAGCTAGAAGAGATCTAAAATATGAGAAAGCTTTCATCAGAATTTGAAATAGTAAAAGAGTGAAGAAATTGCTGACAAGATATGACAGGTAACCTAAGACACTAGTTTCGAAACAAGTGAAAATTCATTTGATTTTCTTTCATGAATTTGTTTTGTTAGTACTAATTCTCAGTTCCTTTTTTTTTGTAAATGTCATAAATAGAGAGATTAGTCACCTCTCCCTTTTGATAATATTACATTTAATTGTAGAAAAAGTACTAGGCTTTTTTTGCAGGTACCAGGAAAATGAACATATGAACATAAGGAAACAGTGTCTCTCAAAGACCACATTTCCTGAGAACATGATCAGAGAAACATCAAAGATGAAATATCCAAGCATGAGCACATGATTTTGGATAAAGGATGAAAAATCATATCCATCACACCATTTCAAAACCTTTCAGATACCAGTCTTACCATTCCATTCCTACTTATTCAATCAATAAAATATTCATCTCATTTTTCTTCACAATAATTTTCCTACCTCGCTTTCACTACCCTGTAACCCAAAAATAAAACCATTCATATCCTTTACAAAGCTAATTCATTTCATTTCCTTTTTGTTTCTTCAAATCAACCTTGATCCACTGCAAAAATTTTCATTCATAGTCCTTCAAAATCATTGTTTTATGGTCACGTTAGATGATGGAGGATTCATTGAGGCGTCCATTCTAACAAGTCTTGTCCTATCGACATCAACACATTATCTAGGTCCAAGGCTAGAGTCCTTATTAGTACCTTGAGGATTTTATGCCTTAATGACAAGTTCTCTCGGTGACAATCATGGGAATACATCAATGTCCCTTGATTGTTGTATCTTGCAAATGGATCAAAATTAGCTCATCTATTCGCACTTCATAGGATGCACTTAGGTACCTTGGCACTCATTGACATTAATGGTGAGTTTGCCTCAAATTGGTTAATTGAATTCATCAATGGTGGTTAATCCAATGACTTCTCTTCATGCTCAACATCAACACATTTATTCGTATGACTAGAATTGTACCATCAGGTTTTGTGACGATTGAAGACTACATCATTTCATCAGTTTGCAGTAGGAATCAATTTGTAGCAGTAGCAATAAAGATTCCAATCTTGTCATCAACATAAAAAGAACAAAGAAACAGATCAAATTCCTTTGTTTACATACTCCATGATTGAACATCAACAGCCACACTGTTCAGTATACACAACTCATCCACATTGAAGGTAAGTGAGGGTATGTTTCTTTCTAATTTTTAGTCATATAATCCCTTAAAAGCTAAAATTGTAATTTTGGAAAATTCCTCACTACATTTATACTCCCTTTCTTATATTGTCATAAAACTAAAAACACCTTTAGTTGGGGGGAAGAGACATCAATTCATATTCACATTTCATACACCATCACACACTTTCATTTCATTCTAATTCACATATTCTTCCCAATCAACTATTGTTGCAGTATGATTCCAAAAGATTATATGCTTTGCAAATTATCAATTCATTGATAGTTACTATAGGACTTGAAAAGAAATTTCTCAATGTTTTCATGTATTGTGATGCAACAAAAAAAATAAAATTATTATTACACAAGAACCAATACACAACATGTTTGGTTGTCACACAAGAACCAACCATCAAAAATATACATTGCAATCAAATGTATTACAATTTGCAAAAAATAATACGATGACTGAAAGTTTGAAGAGAATCCATACAAGCCAAAGTTCATAAAGAAGCAAGGAATTAAAAAAAGGATCAACTTATGGATAAATGAATCAATGCAATAGTAGCATGAGGACATGCAACAACTTCAGTTGGGGGGTATTTTGAGTGTCAAAATTGTCTTCCGTTTTCATCGATATTTCCATCATTTCATGTCCATTTAACCTTCATCTCATGACTATCTAACCCTAAAACCCTACATCAAGTAATCATCTCCACAAACATATGGGTTAGAATCTTTATTTTCTAAAATTATTTATTTTATGCATTATAAGTGAATTAATGATTAAAAACTAGGAAATTAACATAGTTTCATATACCTATATATGTGTTATAAGTTTTGTGATGTGTGTAGGTTTATTTCAAGGTTATATAAGGGTCTTACTTGTCCTCCCAAGTACAAATTCGAATTTCAAATCAAGAGGTGGACCATAATCCAAGGAGAAAGATCATGGAGATATTTATGAGTCATAGGATTTGTATCTAACATTTAGGGATCAGATGAGATAAGTATGGATCTATTCGATATTTAAGGGATCTGCATTTATTGAGCATATAACCCTAACTCATGTATAAATAAGAGGTGCATCCTTCAAAGGAAGGCAACAGTTGTCAGTTATTCATCAGCATCAGATTTATGATTGTTCATTCAGCATGAATAATATCATTCTTTCCAAATCACGCGTTATGAGTATTGTTTAATTCTTAAGATGTGATAATTGTTCATGTGTGCTCATTGAGGAATGGAAGGATCCCCATCAACCACAATCTGCATACAATTGTAACATAGTTTGATATTTTTTATCCCCTTTCTGCAACTATGATTTACTTTCTGCAAGTATGATTTCATTTCCTAGATTTGATTTGATTGTCATTAAACTCTTTGCTTACTAGTTATCCTAGTTTTCTTGCTCCACAACTAAATCACTAGTTGTTATTTACTACTTTCTCACTAGTTGTTATTTACTTCTTTCTATATTATCATAGATTTTATTCATATAGTTTTTCATAGAATAGTTTGTTTTTGAATAGTTTAGAAAGGCCATGGTATTCATCCATTTCACCCTTAGAATCTAATTCCATTTTCTTGCATGTGATTTATTTTGTAGTTTTCTTTAGTTATAGTTGTAATATGAATTACCATTCTAAACAAACTTTCTACAATAGTTTCACCTGAGGTACCATATATTTTGGTTTTCTTCTAAGTTTATCAAACCACTGGGTTGACAAATTAAATGACAAGGATTAGCATACAATTAAATCACCCTACATTTTGGAGTCATTGCTTAGATGTAACTAGGTTAGGAAGATTTTTTAGGAAGCATTTTCATTTAGGGTCATTTTTATTTAGGGTTAATTGAATTTACCTATTTTTATTTAAGTTTATTTCTATTTTCATATAGAAAACATTGAAATAAAACGAAAATCAAAAACTCCCATTCACTAAAAAAAACATAATAAAAATCCAATTGCAACAAACAAGATTTGAAGAGCTTGTGCTATGACAGTTGAGGAAGATCAAAAACCTAAATATTACATTCAAAAATTGTCTCAACTAGTCATTAGGCTATAATTTTTAACATCAAAACTTCATGATCATGTGGAGGCATTCACTAGGGTTTATTTTTCAAACTTCGATATGAGTTTACTAACGATCTTGTTATGCAAATAGATGCATTGGAAATTCTCTTATACTTAAGATAATGTTTCATTTCTTTCTCAATAGAATAGGACTAACAAATAAAAACAAGTTTTTGTGATTTTTAAGATAGATTTGCAATTTTGTGGTGTAGTAAGAACCACTCATTTACTAACCCTTGGCAGGAAGATTGCAATAAAACAAATGATTGTGAACAAGAAGCACAAGCGAAAGTTAAAGAGCGATAATTTCAGGGGTGATTGATTCTTTTCCTTCTTCTTTTTTAAATCCAAATTAAAAAAAATAAAATTCAATTAATCTAATCTTGAGTATGCTCTCTTCCTGCACTTTATGTGAGCTGGAAGATCAGAAAAAATAATAAAAATAAATAAAATTAAAAAATAAAAATTAAAAAAAAATTACGTAGTACAATTATTTTTTTAAGTATATATATATATATATATTGAATTTCCTTTTCCTTTTGTATCTCTTTAAAAAAAACATATATATATATATACTGTAAAGTTCAAAATTAAAATCTATATATATATATATTTGAATTTATGTACATAATTGCAAGTATTTTGTTCTGCAAACACACCAGAAGTCCTCGTGGCTTCACTCTGTGCAAGGGATCTAACAGAGAGGCCAGCTACAGCTGAATCACTCAAGCATCCATTTTTCGAGGCCTGCATGTATATACCCCCTTCTTTGAGAGTAAGAGAGCCGATCTCAAACCAACGCTTTTCAACTAAAGGAAAAAGAGCCCCTCAGCAAAAACCTGGTAGGAAGAATTTTGAGGTATTAGGTAATAAGCACCTATCCATGGAAAAGGAGTCACGATGAGCATTGATTAAATATGAGCTGCAGTCTGGACATCGACCTCGAAACATACGTGCAAGCAAATTAAAGAAAAAAAGAATCAATTATGCAAACTATACAACTTCGCAGTCGAATTTGTTGGAATTCCGCGTCTTTTTTTAGCAAGAGAATGTATTTAAATCATGGATCCATATCTCTGTGGCTTGATTTGTGACTCAATTTTTTATTTTAACTTATCGCAGCATCCAATGCTACACTCAATTTTGCCAAATATACGATGAGATGGGAGGATCACTATCATGGCTATTTGTAGACTTTGAATACATGTTTGATTGTAGAGTATTTTTTTTGTCAAGAAAGCCTGAGCATAATATTTGCAGAGAAATGACTATTTGAACCTCCATGAAAAGATCAAAGGAAATATGTAGGAGTTTTGATGAGTTAGTTTAAGATGTGTTTTATGACAAATTGAAAGAAAATTTAAAAAAAAAATGGTTTTTCTTTAGAACGGGGTAAAATATGTTCCCCGTGAAAATTTTTCTCAAATTGATTACCATTTGTGATATTTTTGGGGTTCGTTGGACCTTATTTTCAAATTACGTGGAAAAAATGACTTTTCAATTTAATGCACAGTCAACTGCTTCAGTTGCAGCCATGCTGGAAGGATCAATTCCATGACCAAAATATTTGGTTTACCTTATCTACATGAGGTGGATCTGCAAGGTCAACGCTCAAAGATATGATCTGAGGATAGCATAGCTAGCATGTTATGTTTTTATGGCATGTATTCTAGAAATTTATCAAACTTTTATCCACAACGACTTCGACTTGACACACGTATGAACTTGGAGAATGATATTCTGCCGGTGATTTTCAGTTATGCAAAGAATAAACAGAGATCTTACTTCTGTCTTTTCTCCCTTCTCTTGAGATCAGTTAAATTCCTTTGGCGAGTCAACAATGTCAACTGAATTGTCTCCCTCCAAGTCAATTCTGAGCAAGCGTTATGAACCTGGTGAATCCTCATAGAGCCTTCTAAGCAAACGCGGTTCAAGCCTGTATAATTTGAGTCGGTTTCTTTAAAGAAAGCCTCATTTTGTGGTCAAGAAAGGGTCAAGATCATTGGAGATAGTTGATGTGTGCAGGAGCTTTACACTGACCTTTGAGCTTAATCCTCTCCTAATTGTACAAACAATTCTGGCACAAGAGCTTTTATACAAAATGATAATGTTTCTTTGAGTCTTGCAGATAGAACAGAAAACAAGCCTACGACCTCAACAACTGGAAATATCTCTACCATTTCTCAGCCTAAGAAGATTTACAGGTGAAATAAGTAGATTGGAAGTATCTTGCCTCTCTAATAATAATAAAAAATTGTTCAATGCAATTTGCTCTCTTTCATTAACCATTTTCCAGTAAATAATTAATAAAACAAGTAGGGTATTTACTAGTTTTTCTAGAAAAGATATTTATTAATTAAAAAAATTGGAATGATTAATTGTTCATAACAAAAATGAATAGTTGTGTATACCTAATTGTCCATGAAGGTTTCTTTTTTAAATGCAGGAAATGCACAATTCTACAGCTGAAAAATAATTCTCTAACTAAAAACCAATTCTACAATTATGTATTCAATTGAATGATCTATTTGTTGACAATCCATTCTAAATAGAAATTCATAATAAACATGCCATATCATCTACCTACTTAATCATTCACATCAGCATCATGTTTCCATGTCACAGTCACGCATGACTATTTTCGCTATTTTACAAAAATTTCAAATAAGCATAACTTTCTCATAGGACATCGGTTTTTGACGATTCAGATATCGTAAGAAATATCTCAAAAAAATATACACTACGAGAAAGCGTTCATAAAATTTTGAAATGGAAAAGGAGTGACTAAATTGCTAACAAGATATGACACGTAACATAGGGCACTAGTTTTGAAACAGGTACAAATTCATTTGATTTTCTTTCCTGAATTTGCTTTACTAGTGCCAATTATCAGCTTTTTTGTGTAAATGTCATAAATAGAGATATTTATAACCTATCTCTTTTGATAATATTACATTTCATTGCAGAAAAATTACTAGTTTTTTTTTTGGAGTCTCCAAGAAGATGAACAGATGACCACAAGAAAACAGTGTCTCTCAAAAACCACACATCCTAAGAACATGATCAGAGAAACTTCAGAGATGAAATATCCAAGCATGAGAACATGATTTTGGATAAATAATGCAAAACCAGATCCATCACAACATTTCAAAGCCTTTCAAATACTAGTCTTACCATTGTGTTCCTCCTTATTGAGTCAATAGTATCTTCATCCCATTTTCCTTCATAGTCATTTTCATGCCTCACTTACACTAACCACTAACCCAACAATAAAACCATTAATCTCCCTTATAAAGTTGATTCATTTCATTTCCTTTTTGTTTTGTCAAATCAAACTTGATCCACTACAAAAAAATAATCATCCATAGTCCTTTAAAATTATTGTTTTATGTTCACGTTAGATGATGGACGATTCATTAAGGCCTCCTTTCTAACAAGTCTTGTCCTAGTGACATCAACACATTATCTAGGTTCAAGGCTAGAGTCCTTATTAGTACCTTGAGGCTTGTATGCCTTAATGACAAGTTCTCTCACTCGCAATCATGAGAATAAATCAATGTGCCTTGATCATTGGATCTTGCAAGTGAGTCGACACCATCTCATCTATTCGCACTTCGCAAGATGTACTTAGGTACCTTGGCACTCATTCACATTAATGGTGAGTTTGACTCACATTGGTTAATTACATTCATTACTTCTCTTCATGCTCAACATTAACACTTTTATTTGCATGACTAGAATTGTAACATCGGGTTTTGTACCGATTCAAGACCACATCATTTCAACAATTTGCAGTAGGAATCAATCTCTAATAGTAGAAATAAAGATTCCAATCTCGTCATTAGCACAAAAAGAACAAAGAAACATATCAAATTCCTTTGTTTACATACTCCATGATTGAACATGCAGCCACACTCTTCAGTATACACAACTCATCCACATTGAAGGTAAGTGAAGGTATGTTGTTTTCTAATTTTTAGTCATACAATTCCTTAAAAGCTAAAATTGTAATTTTGGAAAATTCCTCACTACATCTATACTCCCTTTCTCATATTTTCATAAAACTGAAAACACCTTTAGTTGGCGGGAAGGGACATCAATTCATATTCACATTTCATACACCATCACACATTTTCATTTCATTCCAATTCACATATTCTTCCCAATCAAATATTGTTGCAGTCTAATTCCAAAATAGTATACATTTTGCAAATTATCAATTCATTAATAGTTATTATAGAACTTGAAAATAAAATTCTCAATGTTTTCATGTATTGTGATGCAACAAAAAAAGATAAAAGTATTGTTACACAAGAACCAATACTCAAAACGTTTGGCTGTCACACAAGAACCAACCACCAAAAATATATGTTGCAATCAAATGTATTACACTTTGCAAAATACAATATGATGACGCAAAGTTTGGAGAGAATCCATACAAGCCAAATTTCATAAAGAAGAAAAGCATTACAAAAAGGATCAACTTATGGATAAATGAATCAATGCAATAGCTGCATGAGGACATGCAACAACTTCAGTTGGGGGGTATGTTGAGTCTCAAAATTGTCTTCCATTTTCATCCATATTTCCATCATTTCATGTCCATTTAACCTTCATGTCCTGAATATCCAACCCTAAAACTGTACATCAAGTAATCATATTCACAAACATATAGGTTTGAGTCCTTGTTTTCCAAAGTTATTTATTTTATGCATTATAAGTGAATTGATGATTAAAAACTAGGAAATTAACATAGTTTCATATACCTATATAATTTTTATGAGTTTTGTGTTATGCTCTTGACCTGTGAGAAGATACCAGAATACCAAATATGCGAAGAAATATACCCAGAACACAGAACAATAAGGAATAACAACGTGTATTTTATTATTCAGAAAATAAAGCAATGTTCACTTGCCTCTTTGAGGGGCCAACCTCTAATAGAGCAATCCGAATTTGGATCCTTAAACTCTCTTAAAGCTGCGCGAACTCTGTAAAAAACTCATACTGGATTTTAAAGTCTTATGGATGTCGAGGCCTATCAGAAATAACCTTTGAACAATGACAATTTTTAGCCAACACAGACCAATGAGGACCTTCGGTCAAATCGCATTGACTGTTGGCCCATGGGGATTGTACATGGCGCAAAAATGGCAGTTAGGAGGCTCAAACCAAAAAATGGAGGCTGTTTTTGATGCGTGATGGAAAAACCCCTCAAAATGGAAAAGCCTCGAGCACTCCGTCACAAGGGAGATAGAAAACTGTGGCAAAAGCACTAAAACCGAAGGTGGGTCCCGTGCTTCAAAACTGGCAGAATATCGGAGGCGTTTCGAGCGGTAAGTGCATTTGTTAGGAGAACGAGTGATTCCATACGTTGATTGATGCGTGTCCAACAGATGAGAGAGAAAACCACTCTCATCATGGGATAACGTCCGAGCAAGTCAACTGCGTGATAAGAGCGATAACTGTAGGATCTGGAGGCCCCAGATCTAACGACGGAGATTGCGCTAGATGGGAGAACAGATTCAATGGAGAAAATAAGGTTTGGCACATAAAGGTTGAAGTCCGATTGGACCGCTGAGTTGGCGGATGAATCATTTCACAGAGAAACCAAAGTAACGAACTACTTGAGGAAGAGTTGGCTCAGCTCGTGAGGCGACAAGTGGCCACATCTCTGTGAAGCGTTACAGTGATGATGATGCAAGGCATGGAATTCCGGCGGACAGAGGCAAGCGATCCAAAGAGCTGGGAGAAGAAACAAACAGTCATGAGACAGATTGGTGTTAAGCCACAAACAAACAGAGAGTAAAAGGGGAGAAAAAGGAGAGCAACAAAAGAAGCAGTAGAGCAAACTTGGGAGTAGGGAAACCAAAGCCAACGTCACTGTAATAGGTAGAGCCAAAAAGCTGGAGAGCTCAATTCACAGCAACATATTGTTGTTAGAGTTTCTTGGAGGTTGAGCAACTCATAGAGGCATGTAAAGGCTAGGATAAAGAGCTAAGAAAAGCTAGAGCGAGAGCTAGAGCGAGAGCTATAGCTAGAACTGAGAGCCAGAACCAGATCCCGAGCTACAAAACCTAAGCTAGAGTCAGAGCCACAACTAGAGCCATAGCTAGAGATGAGAGCTAGAACCAGAGCCCGAGCCATAGAGCCAGAGCTAGAGTCATAGACACAACCAGAGGCATAGCCAGAGGTGAGAGCCAAAACCAAAACCCGAGACACAAAGCTAGAGCTAGAGTCAGAGCCATAGCCAAAGCCATAGCTAGTGCTGAGAGCCAAAACCAGAGCCAAGCCAGAGTGAGAGCCATAGCCAGAGCAAGAGCCAGAGCTAGAGCCAAGAGCCAGAGCAAGTGCTAGAAGCTAGAGCTGAGAGCCAAAACCAGAGCCTAAGCCACAAATCCAAAGCTAAAGTCAAAGCCACAGCCAGAGCCACAGCCAAAGATGAGAGCCAGAACCAGAGCCCGAGCCACAGAGCCAGAGCTAGATTCATAGCCACAGCCAGAGCAAGAGGGAGAGCAAGAGCCAAGAGCCACAACTAGAAAGTTGAAGAGCTCCAAGAGCCAAGGGATAAGATGGTGTTCTGAGCCCAATGTTCATGTATAAAAGATTGGAGTTAAGTGTAGCACTTGTAAAATAATTGAAGCCATAATCCTAGAGAGCCTAATCGAGTTGATTAGAGCTCAAGGAGACATAGCCCAAGTTATCAGGGTGAACTCCATATTATCTTGTTGTCTCATGTGTTTGTTTTTACTGGTCCTTTAACTATTGTTATATGTATTTGTGTATTAGTTTAAGTACCTTCCCATATCAGCACAAACAACAGATTTTAGAGTAAGTAATCAGGTGAAAACAAATACAAGCATACACCCATATTTTCAAGCATTTCTTATTTCCGCATTGGTTGATCAAATAGGCTTGGGAAAATTTGAAGCTTTGGAAGTGGGAGAGGTTCTTGTAAGTTAGACAAGAAACCTAAGAGCACCATTTTTAGATTAGGTGGTATCAGAGCTTAAGGTTAATTAACCCCACCTTCAAAGAAGGTTGTAACAGAATGCTTGATTGACATGGCAAAGATTTCTTGTCTGAAAGGTGTTTGGACAGTCAAGGATTGATCACCTCATCGATTGTAGCTTGGTCGCAGACTAACTATTGTTTGAATTTTCATAGTATTATACACATATTTGGGCACTACAACCCAAATCAAATATGTCCATAAACCAAGGGCTTGCAAACCCCTTAAAGTGTTGTTTCATACCCTAAAGGAACAAGGTCAACTAATTACATCATTTCCTAGAAGTTCTCCCTAAAAAATTGCTCAGAACTATTCAAAACTGGACCATACAGACTGCTCCATGCTAAGGGTGCGATGCATCTCACCTGTTACACACAGAGGGTACGATGTATACTGAAAAGCCCTTCTGTAGGGTGCGATGAGAGAGAGAAGACAAACGGCAGAGGCATTTTGCTAGGTGGAAACCCAGAGAATCTTGTAGAAACTGCTCATTTGAGACTTGCCTCTCTGAATTCGCCCAGGGATGAGTAAGAGATCATGAAATATCCAAGTGGAACCAAGAAATATCAGAGAAATGACACTAATCAAATCCCAGAAGTTGACTCACCCCCCTGTAAATATCTATATATGGATTCCTCATCCTAGAGATCCAGAGGCTGGAATTTTGTATTTTGTAAGGAAGTGTTGTTCGTTTCTCTGTGAAGCATTGTATTGTTGGGTGATCTAGTCTTTTCATGAGGTGAAGAGGGCTTTCATGCTAGGAGGTTGGCGCTGGATCAGACAGTTGGGTTGTAATCCTCTCTTCTACTACTTCTTTCAATAAAGTTATCTGAGTTTTCCTCCATATACTCATATATCACTGAATCTTGTATTTGTTCATGCATGTGTATGGTTAATGTACATATGATCCTATATTGTTTATGGTTATAGATCTCTATGCTTTGATGGTCTTTTGTTGCTTTGACTTTACAGGTGTTCTTTGAAGCGAGACAAGTGAGAAAGGAGTGGCGAAATCTATATCAAAGGAGAGAGGAAACAAGTAAGGAGCCAAGCGAAAGACTAAGATTGGTACTCTCTACTTCTCTCTCATCTATCTCTCATAAAGGAAAACACAAGTAACTTTAAAATGTTTTTTTCTAAGATAGCTACCCATCTTATTGGGACTAGCAGCTCTGAATGGACACTAGTTTTCCCGTAAACAAAATGGCGACTCCGCTGGGGAGCGAATAGTTTGTTTGTTTTGTTACTGTTTTTTCTTTATAAACTACAGACAGAGCCTGAAGTTAAGCTAGCTAGCCTTCAAACTTCACTTGCTATACAAGTGCAAAGTAGAACAACACTACTTCAGTCAATCTTCGAGTTGGTTTATGAATTGAACATCTGACTTGCAAACATCCTAAGTGCCTTGGTGGTAGCTCAAATAACCTCATTAGATCAACCCCTATACTTTGTGTTTGCTGCCTATCATAAGCTCAGCCTAAACCCCTAAAATTAGCTGCAAACTATGAGTAAAAATGAAGCTCAATCTCGTCCCTGGACCATCACACTGTCTCTCATTGGCAGTCTGGATGCATCGCACCTCCTGTGTGCTACAGGTGAGATGCATCCCTGTTTCGCTTAAGGACAGGTGCGATGATTGAGTGAGATTGTTTTTGCCTCTAGATTTTGGTTTTTTCTTCATTGCTTTCAGCTCTATTAAGTAGTTTTTCTATCTATGATCAGTATGTCACTGTTGAAACCTTCTTCCTTTACATTATTTAGCCTCTATTGATAAGGAATTGTGAATTTTTTTTTATGTATTTTTCATCATTTACAGTCCTCCTTTGCAAATAGTAGCTTAATTGAACTGTCGTCTTTTGATTTGAAAGTGTCGCAACTGTCATTTTCAGTCAAGAAAAGAGTGTCGTAAAGTCTTCCTCTTTTAGATAGTCGATTAGAATTTTTCCATTGTATTTTATTTGAATTGTCAATTCTTTGAAGTTTCGAAAACAGTTTTCCATTCAAAAGTGAAAGTGTCGTCATAGTCTTCCTTTTGTTTTTTAAAAGAAATTGCTAAAGTGTCGCTTTGAGGAAAGATAGTTCAGATCTGTAATTAGTTTTCTTTTTGTTGTTCTCACATTATGGAAACCAAAAAACAAATAGATGCATGTGCATTTGCATTTAGACTACATGCGGAAAGTGATTTAGGGAAAGTGCATCTTAGTGTGTGCTCTCTACTCTATGTTGAAAGAATTTTACTCCTCTTTCCTTAGTAGCTAGGATTTTCATTGCTAAAAGAAAATAAATGACTGTTTATCATCTTAGATTGCATATTTAGGAATTGTATATCTACATCACGTGGTGAACCTTGAAAGGCAAACTTCTTAAGAATGATCAACTGTAAAAGAAACATCAATGAACATAGAAATGCTTTGGAACCTAACGCACAACATCTAGAAGTCTAGGCCAGAAACGTATTTCGGCGTCGTAAAGCTTGGTAACTATCGTTCTCATCGTAGGTTGAGTGATTCCTCCTCTTTGATATGACAAGTGCCAGTACGGACTTGTGCTCCCACGTACCATCAAGTATATATTGGGAGACCACAATAAGCTGATATCCTTTATCCTTAGGAAGCTGTGTCTGCTGCCCTATCAATTGCAATGCACTGAACGCAACATTCAGGAAGATTGACTGCCGTACATAAAAGTATATTGTAGTTTTGCGATTGGTTTGGTAATCTCTCTATCTAGATTTCCAGAATAGTCACTTTTGTTCCTTTTCATACTCCTTAAAAGAAAGGGTCCATCGAAGCACTTGTCACTTCAGGCTCATTAAAAATCGAAGGTGACTAGAGTCATCTTTAGCTTTTTCTTGATTCTTAAAAATTGAAAAAGCAAGTTGTGTCAAAGCGTTGTAAAATTCATTTAATTCAGAATAACTTTTTCCCCTTTTTATTTTGAGTTGATCAAGTAATCCACAATCATGGAAGAAAGTCAATCAAAACCCCATCGTTTTTGGAGACTAACGAGTCAACCGTCTTTGACTCCAAAAATGAAACCATGCTGGGCCAAGTGATCGCATTTAACTGGGTCAGTCTCCTGGTTTATTTGAAACTTATGTTTCAGCATCCTCAAAGACTCCAGTTACTCCAATTATTTCTGGTACCCCTACGTCTACAAAAGAAGTTCTACAGTTGCAAGAGGACATTAGAACTAATCCTAGTGTAATGTTAAACACTTCTATTCCCGAACTAGCTCCATCTAGGACTGATCCGGAAGGTGTCACCCCTCTAGCATCTATCGCTGCAGAGTCTATACCTTCTTCGGCAGTAGAAATATTTTACAGGCCTGACGGTCTACCTCTTCCAACTGGACTGATTACTATAGAAGAGATTGCGGAGGATCTTCCATCTAGTACCCCATTGCATTTTGGAACTAGGATCCACCTATATCCTTCTACTACAGAAGTTAGTTCTTTCAATCACCCTTCATCGCAAGTTCTTGTAGAATCGCTAGGAAATATTTTGGATAGAATCGATATATTTGAACAACCATCAACATCTAGGACTGTGTTTTTTGATACAGTAGTAGCAGAGCCTCATGCTGCTACTTCGACAATGTTTGCTAGTATACCATTTGCCCCAACTAGTTCTCAACCACTAGATGGAGTCCACCCAGGGACTCTTTCGACAACATGATCTATTCCAATTTGTTCATCTGAAATCTTATCCGGAATTTCTTATCTTGAGTCTCACCAAATTGATCCTTCACATCAGTATCAATTTGGGTAGTCCAGTCTCCAAAGACCAATTTATCCTTTGAACACTGGATTGCTGCCATATGGAGGGCAGTATGCCCTTTCATTGTTCCCTCCAGGAGAGCAACCATATGAGAGTTAACAACAAAATTCAGGTCAAGCTGGAATTGCATCCAGTGGCTGGATACCAATACTGCCTCAACAAGCAAGAGTTGTATATTCAATACAACAAAATCAACCCATGTTGGATATTCCCACTACACCAGCTATGACTGTGTCACAAGTACAGGCATTGCCTATTGTATGTCAACCTAAAGTCTCTCTGGTCGTAATACAACAACCTCTTGTCTCTGTGACTCAATCACAACCGCCAAGTAGTGGCTCCTTAACTGAAGCGACTCAGGCTCAAACGAGAACTATCACCCCTCATCTTGGTCAAACATCTAGTATTGGACAATAGAAAATGGTCTCATAGCCATGGCTAGTGCAATATCAACAACCGCAATTCCAACAAGCTTACCAAGGACCTGAGCAACAAAGCTTTGCAGGTAATGGGTAGCTGTATATTCAAAACAGTTACCAACAATTTCATACTATAATGGTTATGCCCATCAACCTTATCAAAGTTATCAACATCAAATACATTATGTTGGTATGCAAAGACCCACTGCGCAGGCGATCCCATCTTATCTTGGGTATGCTTCGCCAAACCCGAATCAACAATTGCCTTTTGTAGCAACTTTAGAATTACCAGATCTGAATCGGTAAACAAATGATCCAATTGCTTACGCCCCTTGGTGGCCACCGATTCCTCATAAACTTCCATCAGATATTCCTAAATTCAATGGAAATCCGGGTGAAGATCCATCGAATCATATGATTCCCTTCCATCTGTGGTGTTCATCCAACACCCTCAATGATGATTTGATTAGCTTTCACCTTTTTCAGTGAATGCTAACTGGTCCAGCAGTGGAATGGTACAGCGAATTGCCTAGAGCTTCATTCGATAACTTCAGCGCCCTCACCACCACCTTTTTAACCCATTTTCAGTTACCCATAAGGTACGAAATAGGAACGGAGCTCCTTACAAATTTCAAACAGACAACAACCACTCACATATCTGATCATATTCATGAGTGGCGATGTCATCATAGAATGGTAAAGACATATGTTCCTGATCATCTTCTAGATGAATGGTTTATTAAGTCATTGTTACCTGCTATTACAGAAGATGTGGCCAAGGGGGGAGTTGTCACTGAAGAGCAAGTCATTGCTCATGTGCAATATCTAGACTTGATCTATACTCAGTCTGGCATGCTCTATGACAAAAGTCATGATGCTCCTAGACCAGAGTTTTCCGTTCCTCCTCCAAAATCGAACAGGGACTCTCATGTTGGCGACATAATGATTGACATCTCAAGTACGCAAACTGCAAAAGCCCCATCTGGTAAAGCCCTTGTAGTTACCAGTAAAAAGGTAAATGACAAACTTCTTGCCTCGGAGGTTAATTCTGTGTCAACTGACAAAGGCAAAGAACCGAAGCAATCAGGGGGTAAGAAGAAAGGGAAAAACAAAAAGAAGAAACAAGATAATTCGACTCCTGAAAAATCTTCTGGAAACCCTTCTAGGCAAAAGAAACCTAGTCAGCCATGTCACATATGTGATGAGGACCATTGGACGAGAGATTGTCCATATAAACCTGAGATTGAGAAGTTGTTTAAGAGTTCAAAAACCTCAATGGTATTGACTGATCCGTTTCCAAACCTAGAAACCAATCTGGTTGCTAGCGACAATGCTTTCCCATCCCAAGTGCTTATGTTTTCCATTTAGAAACACCGAAATGATGCTTTGATATCGACAAGGAATAAAGATTATGGGAATCCACAGCTGTCGAACAACAAGGCTACAGATCAACCTAATAGTTTGACAATAACTTCGACCAAAGTTGTGCCACCCATCATTCCTGAACTAACAATAAAGCCTCCAAAGGGAGTAGTACACAAATCGACATTTAATCCTCGTGCTCAAGCAGCACAGAACTTTAATATAGTAGAGGATCTGGCCCAATTGCCATCCGCTATGTCAACACTTGAAGTAATGCAAAATTGCTCCTCCCAAAAGCAAGCTCTATTATCAGTAATAGGTGGGATTGACCCAGCGGATTCCAATATTGTGGCCTTTAATCATAAAGGATACGAACCTCAGTTACCGGCTCAACTCGCTTTCCTTGTACAAGTGAAAGCCCTCAACAAAACTATTCATCGAACAATCATTGATGAGGGGGCATCTACCTCCATCATGTCAATGAGTGGCTGGAAAACTTTAGGATCACCACCCTTGTCAAGATCATCAACAATATTAAAAGCATTTGATGGACAAACGTACACCCCGTACGGGATTTTAAGTAACTTGCAAGTTCAACTGGGGGACAAGATAGTAGAAATTGATGTCGAAGTTATCAATGGAAACCTCTATTACAATATCCTACTGGGAAGGCCCTGGATTTATGCTATGGCTGTTGTTGTGTCAACATATTTTAGAAATATTGCATTTCCCTTCCAAGGATGAATTACAATCGTTGACCAACAAACCTTCCTCCCCAATAGTTCACAAGTTACGGGAAGCATTCCAATGATCCATGGAAGCTCTCAATTGCTTCAAAATATCAGTGTAGGCCTCCTCAAAGACCTTGCCTTAATGGGTACTTTTGCCTTACCACCTCTGAGTAATCTGGCGAAAGTGGCCACGGTGGAAACCTGCAATATGATATCTTCTATATCCACAAAGATTCAGAAGATTTCCAAACATTTTGTTAGCATGGATCATCACCAGGTTTTGCCTCCAAGCTCAATAGAAAATTTGTAGCAATCAATTTTCTTGTCATGGGCGGAAAACCCAAATCAATGCTCATTGAGTGTTTGGAAAGATAGGTCTAAGGAATATGGCACCTCTTCAGATCCTTGGTCGCATGTACATTCTACAGACGAAGGAATCATTTAGTCAATGATGATAGGAGAGGCGCAATGGGAAGATTACCACCATCCTTCCCATCTTCCAGATTACAAAAAAGATTATTCCAATGACCTTAATCATCCTTCAGTTTTTGACATTTTATCAAATAATGTAAATACGGTGGATTCCGAGTGAAATCTGTCCAACATTGAAGAAACTATCGCCATAAATATCTTGACCAAACCAAATGTTGTAGAGCATATTCATGTCAGCAAATCTTGCTCTTCTTTAGAGCTAGAAATATATTGCGCTCTCTTTCGTGACTTCAGAGATGTCTTTGCATGGTCATATGAAGAAATTCTAGGCATAGACTCAAGCATAGTTGAACACGAAATCAAGATGTATCCAGATGTCAAATCGGTACGACAATGGCTTCGACAGGTACACCCAAAGAAAGCTGCTGCCATCAAGGCAAAAGTTGAAATTTTTTTACATCCTGGTTTCATTTACCTAGTTCCTCTAAGTGATTAGGTATCGAGTATTATTCCTGTGATGAAAAAGCAAGGAACAATTAGAGTGTGCGTTGATTACAGGGATGTAAATCAAGCTTGTCC
Organism: Pinus taeda; assembly: GCA_000404065.3. Taxonomy (NCBI): domain Eukaryota; kingdom Viridiplantae; phylum Streptophyta; class Pinopsida; order Pinales; family Pinaceae; genus Pinus; species Pinus taeda. The sequence goes on along the minus strand of APFE030956562.1, from coordinate 52,882 downwards.
AAAGGATAACTATCCTACATCCTTCATCGACCAAATAATTGATGAATGTGCCGGATGTGAAATATTTTCATTCATGGATGGATTTTTCGGGTATAATCAAATAAACATACGCCCACAGGACCAGTCTAAGACTGTATTTATATGTCCATGGGGCACATTCGCGTACCGTAAACTACCTTTCGGTTTAAAGAACGCAGGGGAAACTTTTCATAGGGCTATGAATTACGCCTTCCATGACATCAAGAACATCATTCAACCATATCTCGACGATATACCAACTCATTCGTGAAAGCGAACTGATCATCCATAGCATTTGAGAGCTATATTTCTACATTGTCGACACTACAAGATACGACTCAATCCACACAAGTGTGTGTTTTGTGTCGGTTCTGGTCGTTTACCTAGTCTCGTAGTTTCTAAGGACGGGATTCGACTCGACCCATGTAAGGTCCAGGCAATCATCGATATGCCTCCACCTTCAAATTTGATTCAGATTCAAAAACTCCAAGGGAAAGCAGACTTTTTGAGGAGGTTCATTCCAAATTAGGCTGAACTTGCTAAAGGTTATACGCGTCTTTTGAAAAAATAAGTGCCCTTTAACTGGGATCAATTTGTGCAAGATTCCTTTGATGCTCTAAAGGAATCCATAATAAAAGCATCATTAATGTATGATCCTGACTATCAAAAAGACTTTAACTTGTATCTAGCTGCAACAGATATGACCATCGCAATGGTTTTAGTTCAAGAAGACAATGGAATCGAACATCCTGTCTATTTTTTAATTCGAAACTTAAATGATACAGAAATAAAGTACTCCTATGTTGAAAAGCTGGCTCTTGCAACTGTTCAAGCAGTACAGAGATTTTGACACTATATCCTCTTTCGCAAAACTACCATTTTGTCAGATTGCAACCCTATGACTTACATTCTATTGTGTCAGTTACTTGCAGGCAAATATTCGAAATGGATAGCCATTTTGCAAGAGTTTTATTTGAAATTCGTAAGATCCAATTCAAAGAAATATCTTGTTTTCACGGAGTTACTATGCGACTTCCCATCGTCGTATGATGATTCAACATCCAAAGCATCAATCGTGGATGAATCTTTGTTTCTGATATCGTCAAGCGATCCATGGAATGGAGATATAATAATCTATCTCCAAACCCAAACATATAGGCCTAATACCTCTCGCTCTGAACAATGACATACTCAATACCAAGCAAAAGATTACATGATCGTCGATGATACATTTTATCGTAGCAGTATCGATATAGTTCTGCGAAGGTACCTCACCCATGAGGAGGCCGAAAAAGTCCTGAACGATTTTCATTCTGGTGCGTTTGGGGGGAATCAATCTAGTTACGCAATGGCGCAAAAGATCTTATGAGCAAGTTAATTCTGGCCAACAATGTTCAAAGATTGCATAATCACTGTCAAAAGTTGCCATGCTTGTCAAATCTTCGACCACAAAACTAGAATATCACCCACACCTCTGCATCCAGTAGTTTCTATTGGGCCATTTGCCAAAATGGGGCATAGATTTCATGACATGTAACCCCACCTCGGCCAGGGGGCATGGGTATATCATAGTCGCAATTGACTATTTTACAAAATGAGCAGAGGCGATGCCTACATTAAACAACAGCGGTGAAACGACTGCTCTTTTCTTTTTCAATCATGTAGTCTCTAGATTCAGTGTCCCACAAGCTATAGTCATAGAGCATGGATCTTATTTCCACAATCACATGATGGTTGAATTGGTTACCAAATTAGGACTGTCTCACGACATTTCTATTCCGTATTATCTGCAAGCTAACGAGCAAGTTGAAGCCATCAACAAAGTCCTGAAGTGCATGGTGCAAAGGATTATTGGAGTCCACAAACGGAGTTGGCACTTAATCCTGTACCCGACCTTGTGGGCATATAGGACATCGGTGAGAAATGCAACTGGATTTACACCCTTTCAGCTGGTGTATGGCCTAGAAGCGGTCTTACTGGTTCAGTGTGAAATTTCATCTCTCAGGCTCGTAGTCAACCTTCTCCCTGGAACTTCAGAGGAAGAGGCTCATTTATTGTAACTAATATGATTGGATGAAACCCATCGTAACCCTGCCTTGGCTAACGAAGCTCATAAGAAATGATTCAAGGCACAATTTGACAAGAATGTTCAAACCCCTGGGGCCCAGAAAAATAGGAAAATATGCTTAGAATCAGAAAAGGAAAGAATGCAATTGAAGTTCTCAAGGTTAGCTCCTACGTGGTCTAGACAGTGCCGAAAAAAGTCCACATAATCTCCCGGAATCAACTAATGAAATCCGAGGGGGAAAACACCTCCAGAGCTACAACAATCCCAAATTTGAGTGAAATGGTAAAAATGAGAGGTAAAAACTAATTTTGTGTTACTTTTCACTTAATTCAAGTAAGATATTGGTATTTAACTTATTTTTCAAGCATTTATTTACATTTCTAATCAGTTTGATGGAGTAATTGCATAGCTAGTATGACTATCGAGAGAACATAGTGTTAATGGTGAATTGAACATCTCTAACTATTATCACGAGCAGGTTTATGCGAAGTTCAAGCTCGTTAAAAAATAAACCTAGTGATGAGCATATGTTCCCCCAGAGTTCAAGCTCATTAAAAAATGAACCCACCTTCAGTAAATAACCTTTTTGATCGCATTGCTATCAGCTTTTGAGCCTTGGTCGTGTTCTTACCATCACCTCCACTTTTTAGCCGATCATACACCTCCACTTGATTGTTTACCCCTTTTGAGGAATAGCTGCGATGAGTGATTCTGTTAGCCATCTTGTTTACACTGCCATGATTTAAAAGTTCCAAACTTACCTGGAACCAGCTACTACCTGAAAATATCACTTGTTCCTAAAAAACAAGTCTCTTATAAGCCCTTTTTAGACCTGTAAAATATAAAAAGATTGTCGAGCAATTGGCCTCTCCAGCTCGTTAAAGTGATTGGAAATTCCATCCCTCCTCTATATTTTAGTTTTATTGGAATTGAGGGACATTACACAAAATGATCGAGCGCTTGTCTTTTTCAGCTCGCTAAAGTGATCGAAAAAGTCATCCCTTTCGTATTATTTTATATTTTTTTGGACTTAAGGGATTATACTACGAAAAAGGACTATTGGAGTTTCCTTTCTATCTATTTTCAGACTCTCTAAAATGGAAAAGGATCGAGTTATCTTTGTCGTTAAACTCATTAAAACATTAGCGATGAACTGGTCCAATACAGACAAGAGTGAGTTTCATTGTCGCTAGGCTCGCTAAAACATAGCGACAGGTTTCCCTGAAGGAAAAATTATAGAACAAGCATATGTTATCCTCCTCAAGCTTGACAAAAATAAAGAGGTACTAGTCAGCAAATACTAGGGAAAAATGGAAGAAAACTTGAAGAACTTCATTGGTAGCAGGTCGCTCTTGAACATGATACTTTCACTCCATCACTATGATTGAGTCAGGTTGGGTTATTCCATTCACCGGTCATATCAACATTGGTCCTCCGTACCATCCATTTTTGGGGTTAATGCTACCAATCCATTTCAGTGTCGTCGATATGTTCAAGAGAAGTCATTTAGAGAATTTGTTGGAAATAATACTGAGAGGGGGGGGGGGGGGGG